>WBNM01031122.1:0-49492 GCA_013399055.1 Ramphastos sulfuratus | reverse complement strand
CAGTGCTCCAGCCCCCTTAATCACCTTTGTAGCACTTTGCTGGACTCTTTCAAGTAGATCCCTGTCCCTCCTGAACTGGGGAGCCCACTTGCTTTCACAGGAATGTACTTCCCATATCAATGCCTGGGAACAAGTGTGAAGCAGCATCTTCAGTCCTACAAAGACTAAATGACAGGAAGAAAGAAGCACAGGCTCTTTCACTGTCCTCTGCCCCCTCAAATGACTTTCCTCTTAATTATATATATTTATTTGACCCTTTCACATCGATCCTTTCATTTTGACTATATTAAAGCACCATGGGAAGAAGGCTAAGCATATTAGAGAAGTGGAAGTGATGGATTAGTATTTTTTATGAATTCTCATAAAAATCAACACCAGAAGGCTTTGTGAAAATCTTTTAATGAAAAGGCATTATGAACTAGCCAGCATTTAGGTTCTGCCTGGACCCAGCTCATCTTCTTTCAGTGTTTAAAAGAGCTTCACAAAAGCATACTATATAGGTGAACAGCAAACCAATATCTTAGTAAGGATCTAAACAAACATACTTTTGTGAAATAAGCTCATACAACATAGAATAAATCAAGCTCAGTGTTTGGATTTTCTTTTCTCCTGTGTAAAAGGGCCCCCCTTTTTTTTATTTAATTATAGCTGTGTCAGTTGTGGTTTACTGGTACAAGAACATATTTAACTCAAATACTGAATATATCGTACACTGCTAACTTCTTTACCATGTCTTTACAACCTTAGTGCTAGGTTTATATTTCATAAAATCTTCTCTGTATAATAAAACTGATCAGGCTATTTTAACCCAAAAGTTATATGTATGTATGGACACATCAGTTGTTGGGTGCACCACAGTTTCAGAGGCAGTGTCCAGCTACCTGTGCAGTCCACCTTAAGTAACCCCTGTCTGTCGTAGGTTGGGAACTATAAGGTTAAAAATCCTCTAAGGGACTAGAGAAGTCTAGGGGTGGACACAGGAAAGTGTGAAATTGTTATTCAATCCCATAATTATGTTATCTCTGTATAAGCTGCCAGCAAGGCCAGCTCGTTCTCCTTTTCCCTCCCTCCTGCCTCCTGTCTCTGGCAGGAGCTACTTATCAGGGTAAATGTGTAAGGAATGAGCCTGTTTGGGGCCTCCATAGGCTTTGTTTGAGCCTGTGAGTGGCAGAGGCACTGGTGGGGGGAGGATTGGAGCAACAGAGATTAGTTTTGGGTTGGGGGAAAATTCAAGGGGGTCACTAGTTATCTTATCATAGAATCAGAATCATAGAATGGTAAGGTTGGAAGGAGACCTCAAGGATCATCNCTCAGGGCTGCTCTCCAGCCATTCCTCACCCAGCCTGTATTTGTGCTTGGGATTGTGCCTACCCAGGTGCAGGACACTTACACTTGGCCTTTTTGAATTTCATGAGGTTGGCTTGGGCCCACCTTTACAGCCTGTCCAGGTCCCTCTGGATGGAATCCCTGCCCTCTAGCAACTCAACTGTGCCACACAGCTTGGTGTCATCTGCAAACTTGCTGAGGGTGCACTCGATTCCTCTGTCCATATCACTGAGAAAGATGTTAAACAGCAGTGGTCTTGTATATGCTCTGTATTTTTTTTTCTCTATCTTTCCTTTCAAATGTAATTCTGCATTTCTCTCCAATTCATTTGAAAGAGTGTCATTCTGGCATCTCTTTAAAAAACATGGCACTGTCTTGCTCAGGTTGGTGCTGGGAGGAATGCATTGGAGAACTTGTATCTAAAGTCATAATGAGGAATTCTATCCCTATTAAATTCAGGAGAGAGGCTGACTTGTAGGATGGAAAGGATATAAAGTGGCCAGAAGGAAGAAATAAACTTCTCCAAATTCACAACAGCAAGCTAGTTCCACTGTCCTGCTCTAAGAGTTAAGCTGCCCCATGCTGCAGTAGGAAACGAGCTGCAGAAGACTGTGGTACTCTTTCTGCAGTGCTGGACAGCTTTCTAATGCATTGTGGTGCTTAAAAATCAGCACCATTCTGTTTTCTGCCTGAACACGATGAAAGAAGAGATCAATATTCCTGCAGCACGCACAGGCAGTATTAGCTACTTCTTTACCTGAACTGCAGCAGGTTGTCACTCCCCAAAGAGCCAGCTGAGCAATTTCTGGTGATTCGGTATCTCCGTGAGGTAGCAACACAATTGTAAGGTGAGAATCTCCAAGCCTTTAGGTTATTGGGATGGTTTCAGATCCAGAGCATGAATGCTGTACAGGTTCCCTCAGGAGACTTTCACACAGTCCTCCATGAATTATTCTGCACATCTCAGCACAAAATTTCTTTGGCAGCCAGTCAAGGCAATATAGTTGACTTCCAGCACTATCCTACCAACAAGTAAGAAGATGGCAATAAAAATGCTGTCTTCTCTGTAATCAGTTGCTTTAGTTGCAATAGACTACTAGAGAACCAATATCCAGCAGATGGCAGAGCTATGAAATATTAGAAAGGACCACCTACTCACCCACCCTTCCCTCCCTTTCATTAACTGACTGCAATTTCCTTGTGCTTTGCTAGCAAACCTACAGTCTGTAGGCATCAGGGTGAAGGAGAACAAGTAAAAATACCTACCCTGCAGTTGTGGTTTCACTGCTTCACATTCTGTGGATATGTCTAAATAAGTGTCTTAATTCAAATTAGGAACATGCTTTTGAGGGAAATCTCCTAACTGCCTGTGCTCCCCACATCTTGGTTCTTATCGTGGAACTGTTTGGGCTACATGAACAGGATGATATTTGGATTTACCCGAAAGCTAAGCTTCCCTGGAAAATACCTTTCCAGGCAGTCAGTCTTCAGGGTCAGGCAACAGCTAGGCCAGAGTACACCTCAGGACACATATAATTGGGAGTCTTTGGCACTAAATGTTGTGCCACCTAGATCAATTTCTCTTGCACCCACTACTTGGTAATGGACCCCTGGAAGCTACCACAGTACCTAGAAGCTAGTCATAAGTACAGAATCCATCTTCCAAAAGGAGATACAGGCTGTGACAGATGTCTCATTTACAACAGCACATTACATAGATTAATTCCTCTAGGTGATAAAGATCCTCACTCATTTCTGTTAAATGTAATTTATATGCCTGCAATTTAAAACAAAAAAAAAAAAAAAGGTGGCCATTAACAATATATCCCATCACCATTCTACTCTGTGAATTCAAACACACACTACAAAACTACCAAAAACTCTAAGATAATCAATTTCTGCCTTCTCAGTCTCCAAGAGCCCTCCAGCATTCACAAGCAAACTGAATTCTGGTTTTGCCAAGACTTTAGAGGGATGCACATCAATGTTTGGCTCAGCTCAGCCTACTTATTCCTCATTTTATTGTCTGGGGAACAGATTTTGAAACTTCTTTATCAGACATTATCTTCTGAGTGACTGACCTAAACCATTCACAGTGAGAGCAGCTTATTAACCATCTAGTTTAAGTAGATCCACAAGTAACTGAAGTCACAGCAACAGTGGACAAGGGAAGGGCAATTGATGTCATCTAACTGGACCTAAGTAAGGCATCTGACTCTGTCCCACATGACATCCTGGTCACCAAACTGGAAAAACATGGACTTGATGGATGGACCACTTGCTGGATAAGGAATTGGCTGGATGGTCACATGCAGAGAGTGGTGATCAAGGGCACAATGTCCACCTGGAGACCAGTGAAAAGTGGTGTCCCTCAGGGGTCAGTGCTGGCACCAGTGCTGTTTAACATCTTTGTCAGTGACATGGACAGAGGAATCGAGTGCACCTTCAGCAAGTTTGCAGATGACCCCAAGCTGTGTGGCACAGTCGACTTGCTAGAGGGCAGGGATCCATCCAGAGGGACCTGGACAGGCTGGAGAGGTGGGCCCAGGCCAAACTCATGACATTCAACAAGGCCACATGTAAGGTGGCACCTGGGTAGGCACAATCCCAAGCACAAATCCAGGCNTGGAACTAGATGATCTTTGGGGTCCTTCCAACCTTTATCTTTCTATGTTTCTATGAAAACTGAATTTAAAAAAAAAAAAAAAACCAAACAAAAAACATTTTGCTCTCTGGACACCACCAGTGTTGAAAATTGCAGTATTTTTCTAAGACACCTTGACTTCATACAAAGAAGGTTTTATTAAGGTGGGACTTGGCCTCTTCCACCATTTAACTAGTGATAGAATCAGAGGAAATGGTCTCAAGTTGCACCGTGTAAGGTTTAGATTGGATACTAGGAAATATTCCTTTACCGAAAGATGGACAGGCATTGGAATAGACTGCCCAGGGAAGTGGTGGAGTCACCATCCCTGAAGATGTTTAAAAACCACATAGGCGTGGCACTTCAGGACATGGTTTAGTGGGCATGGTGGTGTTGGGTTGAAAGTTGGACGTGATCTTAAAGGTCCTTTCCAACTTTTATGACTATAATTATAACTATCTCCATCAGTGAACTAGGGCAGTTTTGTGATCTCCAGATCCTTATGCAAACAAAAGTCCAAACCTGCTCAACAGTGACAAACTGGAATTTCCTCAGGGCTGAGGCCAATGAAGAATTTTAGGTGACTTTATGGTTAATTTCTAAAATGTTGAGTAAGTCTTGAGTGAGGATTAAGTAAGGACAGAGAAAGGACATTAAAAGTCAATATTGAACTCAGCCACATTATTTCTACACTAGATGCCTGTTTTAGTACATCTGGGCTTGACACAACAAACCTTTGCATGCTGTATGAATAAATATATCATTAGTGTTTCTGAATGTTGCCTTTGCTAAAATCTCACAGTTCTGGGAGGCTTTAAAAATCACTGCTTTAGCTTCACTGCAGTTTCCATTACCAAGAAGCTCAATGACTTCAGCAGTTAATCTAGAAATAGGACCCCTATAAACAACAGAAATTTAGGATTCTGATTAATACAGCAAATGTAATTTTGCCATGTAATTTAAATTATATGTAAGTCACATTAGAAATGTGTAAATGCTTCCCGAGTCTGTAGGCTTCTTGCCAGCACTAATTTTGGTAGAAAATAAGAAATATTTCTCTGGTGTTTGATGGCTTTTCATACTCCAGGTCTGACATGCTCTTCAAAAACCTGCCCTGGTCTGCCTTCTTGTAATATTCAATAGAGCTTAAAAAGAAAATGTGTATATTACTTACATAGGTAAAATACTTCACAAAAAAAAAAAAGCTATATTTCAGTATTTATAGTTTTTTATTAAAACAAACTACAGCAACAGATATATTCAGCTACCTTGACACTAACTTATGAAAATATACTCCATTTTAAACATTGAAAATACAAACTTTGATTAATTTTTCATTGTATAGTGCATACAAATATGCCTCAACAAATATTCCCATGAAGCGGACCTCCCATGTAAATCACTCAGGGAAAAACTGATTTCCCTTTCATAAAATTGTAAATCTAAGGATGTAAAATAAAAAGTCATATAAAAGTCATTAAATCACAAACACTGCTTAATAAAGATTATTAATACTATTTTTTAGATGTCTGCTGCAGAACACACTCTTTCTTGTGCCTTTGTACACAGCATAGTCATTACAGAAGTTTGTGCCACCTCAGAGACAAACTATTTTATGGGTATGGTCCTAATCTGGAACTATGATGCAGTTATCTATTGTTAGGAATTTAAATGATGGGTCTGAAGTTTAAACTAATTGAAAGTAACTAACCCAGAAGATGTTGGAGAGCAGCAGATCATAGAAACACAGTCATGGAATGGTTTGGAAAGGACCTTTGAAGATCAAAGAAGACAGAATCTTCTGCTACCTCTGGCCAGCAGTGATAAGCCAACACTGCCTGAGTTATTTTCTGATTTTGGGATAAAAAATGAAGTTTCAGTGACTGTGCTTGGCTGCTCAGTCATGGGTTTAGGTTTTAAGATATCAGCCGGATTTAGCTTCTTTAGAATTCTGATACAATTGACATTTCTCGCAAGCACAAACTGACTTCCTTTAAAATCTAGTTTTAATGAAGTAACTGAAAAAAAAGAAAGGGTGAGTAAATCATAGAATCACAGAAACATAGAATCATAGAATGGTAAGGTTGGAAGGGACCTCAAGGATCATCTAGTTCCAACCCCCTGCCATAGGCAGGGACACCTCCTACTAGCATAGGTTACTCAAGGCGTCGTCCAACCTGGTCTTGAACACCTCCAGGGAGGGAGCAGACACAACCTCCCTGGGCAACCTGTGCCAGAGTTTCACCACCCTCACTGTAAAGAACTCTTTCCTAATATCCAGTCTAAATCTCCCCTCTGCCAGTTTAAACCCATTGCCCCTTGTCCTGTCATTGCAAGATCTTGTAAATAATCCCTCCCCAGCCTTCCTGTAGGCCCCCTTCGGATACTGGAAGGCTACTAAAAGGTCTCCTCAAAGCCTTCTCCAGGCTGAAGAGCCCCAACTCTCTCAGCCTGTCCTCATAGGAGAGCTGCTCCAGCCCTCTGATCATCTTCGTGGCCCTAAATGAAACCTATCACACAGCTACATCAGGACTGTGTGTAAAATCACTTCATCCCTTTAGCAAGTGATTGGTACTCAGTGTCTAGGCTCACTACCTGAGGGATACCTAGTAAAGGACCTGCTAGAGCACAGTCATTCAGATCTGCAGTTGTTGAGCAACACAGTGTGCTGATGCCCCCATCTCCACCCCCAGCCCTCCCCACCTCCATTTCCAGAAGATATGGTGGGTGACCAATGCAGATCCAGGAATGGGGATACATGTCTGAGTTCTGCCTTGTGGGTGAAGCCCACATTATCTCATATGCATTGAGTGAACCTACAGAGTAGAAAAAGGTAACGTGGGTTGTAAAGTTAACTGAGACAACCAATTGATTCATTTCCTCTAGCCTTAACATCCATCTGTTAAATGTTGGAAGACAATGTAAAATTCAAGCTGGTGTCATCAGGAAGCGTGAGACAATATTCAGGAACAAACCTCAGAAGGTATCAACTTTGATTGTGTGGTGCTCCCGGTTGCTCCAGACAAAGCAGTTCTAGATAACCAGTAAAAGAAGCAAAATAATCACTACCTTGTTGCTGAGCTTGGGTTTTTTCATTCCTTCTCACGATTTTTAATTAGTACTTCTATCTGTGCTACTTATTGTGAAAATGAGACCAAAACACTGAAGAAACAAAGCCTTACCTCTATGAAGACAAAGCTGATTACTCGTGTTCCGCTGACCCATACTCAGCTCACGCAGTACGTTCCTGCCATCTGGTGGCACCGTAGGGTTTGCAGCATTCTCTTACCTTACGCAGTCCGAGTTTCAAACGAGCTTAGAGTGGTTTGCCTTTCAGATGCCATCTAGGTAAACACCACACGCATACACTGAGTGAAATCTTAGTCTGACTGATAGTAATGTCCAAACTTCAGACTGCACTAATTGTATCGATTTCAATATGAAAAATAATTCAAACTAAAGAATGTAAAAACGTTTCCATTTTAGAGAATAAGTTGTCATTACACTGAAATAACCTGAGGTTATCTTTGAAATAATACCTTGCATTTGTATTACTTTCTTTACAATGAGGCCAGTGGAACACTGAAACAGGTTGTGCAAAGAGGTGATTGAGGCCCATCCCTGAAGACACTCAAGGTCGGACTTAATGGGGCTCTGAGCAACCTGTTCTAGTTGGGGATGCCCCTGCTTACTGCAGGGGGTTTGGACTAGATGACTTTTAAAGGTCCCTTCCAATCCAATTATTCTATGATTTTGTTATGAATTCATCTGTATTTTTTATTTGGCATACTGGGGTGTTTTTAAATGCTACCTCCTTGGTCAAGTCTGCCTGAACTAAAAAATAAGCTGTACCTTTTGTATCACTTTAGACCAAATCCTTCAAGTGTGTGTCTGTGTGCTCAAAGTTTACACATTTTTCAGAAATAAAGAAACATATGAGCCTCTGCAAATGTCAGATTTCCTGCTCCTGCTTTCAGGTTGGAATCACCAACTCGATCTTTGAGCATGGATGCACCACGAGGAATTAATATCAAAGCACAGGCTGGCAATATTGAAGCTCTGTCCCAGATGGATATCAAACTACACAGCAGTGATGGTGTGGTGAGTACAAGCCCTTTTCTTTCCATAACTATGGTTGAGTTGGCTGCCCAAATATGACTAATAACTTCAAGGTTGTTTTCAATTTCTGCTAATTCCACAGATTCTAGGAGACAGGATATTAAAATTAATGGTGTCAATAACAGGATTTTTATTTGTGGGCCAGATTAAATAATACTGCCAACTGGTATAATGTTAACCAAGAGAAATGCTTTCTAAGAAAACCTTGATGGCATTGAGCTCCCCACTAGCACAGTGATCCCCAGGTACCCCAGCATGGTCCTTGGCCCAGAGGCAGATGCTCAGGCCCCAGAGTTGTTATACTGAGTGAAGCACTGCAGACCTTAAGAGCTGCCCTGTCAGCAAGAGCATGAAAAATGCTGCAGCCTATTTATCCCATTTGCAAGGCTGTACAGTGCTCGTTCTTCTACAGAGGAACTCCAGACCAACCTGTATGTGCATCCTTAACCAGCTGGCATGGCTGCAGGGCTTCAGCACTCATGGCAGTGTCTCACCACCCGCTCAGTGAAGAACTTCCTCCTTACATCTAATGTAGATCTACTGCCCTCCAGTAAAAAAAGTTACCTCTTGTCCTATCGCTACACGCCCTGGTGAAGAATCTCTCTTTTTCTTTCCTGTATATCCCTTTTAAGTACTGAAAGGCTAGTGTAATGTCCTCCTAGAGCCTTCTCTTCTCTAGACTGAACCCCAATGCTCTCAGCCTATCTTCACAGAGAAGGTGCTTCAGGTCCTAGTCGTCTTCATGGTCTTCTTACACTGGGGCCACAACACTGAACACAGTATTGCAGTTGGGGTCTCAAGAGAGTGGAGTGGTAGAATCACCTTCCTTAACCTGCTGGCCACGTTTCTTTTGATGTAGCCCAGAATGTAATTGTCTCTGCACATTGCCAGCTTGGTTTTGTTCACCAATATGCTCAAGTCCTCCTGACATCTGTTCTCAACCCACTTGTCACCCAGCCTGTATCGGTGTTTGGTATTGCCCAAACCTGTCTCTAACATCCAATCTAAATCTGCTCTTCTCTAGTTTGAAGCCATTTCCCCTTGTCCTATCACCACAGGCCTTTGTAAACAGTCTCTCTCCATCCTTCTTGGGATGTGGCTGCTCCCTCCCTGGAGGTGTTCAAGGCCAGGTTGGACGAGGCCTTGAGTAACCTGTGCTAGTGGGAGGTGTCCCTGCCTATGGCAGGGGGTTGGAACTAGGTGATCCTTGAGGTCTCCTACCAACCTTACCATTCTATGATTCTATGATTCTTCTAGGCCCCCTTCAGGTACTGGAAGGCCACTATTAGGTCTCCCCAGAGCCTCTTCTCCAAGTTGAACAACCCCAGCTCCCTCAGCCTGTTTTCATAGCAGAGGTACTCCAACCCCCTGATCATTTTCATGGCCCTCCTCTGAACCTGCTCCATCAGGTCCATGTCCTTCCTGTATTAAGGGCTCCAGAGCTGGATGCAGTACTCCAGGTGAGGTCTCACCAGAGTAAAGTGGCAGAGTCATCTCTCCAGATCTGCTGGCAGCACATCTTTAGATGCAGCCCAGGATGCAAATTGCCTCCTGGGCTGCAAGTTCACACTATCTGCTCATGTCCAGCTTCTCATCCATCACTACCCCCAAGTCCTTTTCCACAGGGCTGCTTTCTATTACCTCATCCCCCAGTCTGTATTGATAGCAAGTATTGTTCTGGTCCAGGTGCAAAACCCTGTACTTGTTCATGTTGAACTCATGAGGTTCACCTGGGCCCACCTCTCCAACTTGTCCAGGTCCCTCTGTATGACATCCTTCCCTCTGGCAGATCGACAGCACCACTCAGCTTGGTATCATCTGCAAATGTAATGGTTGTGGACTTGATCCTACTGTCTATGTCATTGATAAAAATATTAAACAGCACAGATCCCAGTACAGACCCTTGAGGGACACCACCTGTCACTCTCCATCTGGACTTCAAGACTTTGAGCACTACCCTCTGGATGTGACCATCCAGCCAATTCCTTATCCACTGAACAGTCCACTCATCAAATCCAATATCTCTCCAACTTGGTGAGCAAGATGTTGTGGGGGCCTGTGTCGAAGGCCCTGCAGAAGTCCAGATAGATCACATCCATGGGTTATCCCTTACCTACTGACATGGTCATTTTATCAATGTCCAGTTGGTTCACAGTACTCTCTTCCATTATTATCTCTAATGAGGCCATTTGTCCTGCTTTCTCTCATGCAGCTGTTGCTCGATGCTGAAACTGTGCGACTGCCCAAATTGCCTGAGGGTACCAGAGGTGGATCCAGTATTTCTCAGGGGCTCTACGAAATCTGCGTGTGTCCAGATGGAAAGCTCTACTTGTCAGTGGCTGGCATGGGCTCCACTTGCCAAGAATACAGCCGTGTCTGCCAGTGAGGCACCGGAAAAGGCCACACACTCCTTTGCTGGTCTGAGTTTTGTATTGTTGCTAAAGAGCATTACCAAAAGCAGAATTTTCACGATTTCCAAGACTTTGGTTTGGAAAACAAATCTGTAGCTACAATTCTGGACTACAGGGTGAAAGGGGAAGAAGAGCACAAGTGACATTTCAACTTCAGAATGACTTGAATCAGATTACATGTTCTGTCAGTAACATTTTGAAAACAGCCTTACAGAAAGCATAAAAAATAATAAAAGGAATGTTTCCTTGCTGAACTGTTATTCAGTCAAATGATTATGTCATTTTTAATATTTTTGAGCTCTGTGGGTTTTTTCTCTTACACCATGTAAACACTGCATTAAATGGGTGAAATTAAATGGAGGGAACTACTTGAACTCTTTGCTAAGACAAAGCACTATTTAAGGAATTCAGAAAGTGCCAGCAAATGGTCTATGCAATTTTGTTCTTGCAATAACACAAGATACGAAGTATGTGGTATTTGTATAAGTTCTGTGTAAAAGGGTTAATTTGCTAATAGCTTTCTGATTTAATTTGGCAATGTATATGCTGATTTGCTTACTACTGAGATTCATATAAAAATAACACAAAAAGCTCCAGGGGTCATTTACACCTCAAATTTGTTCACTGTACAAGACAAATATGTTAGTATATTTTATAATAGCAATAGTTTGTTGTATTGCCTGCACCTTCATACTCATTTAAACCCTTTTATAACTTAGAACATGCTAATTCAACAAGGCAATTTGCTATGCCAGCCGTACTAGTAAAACAAACAAAAAAATTATGTGGCTCCAGACTGTCTGACACAAGGAACTGTTTGGGAAAAACTGTAGGGAAAAAAAGAAAATCTTTTTTTTGCATCTGATTCAATTGAGGTGGCTATTTAATTTCCATCTGCAGCTGTTAACTGACATTTCTGATTCTGTCAGAGTGGGACTCCATCACAAGCGGAGAGAGTAAAACTACTCTTTATTGGGTTTTTGCATTATGACTTTGGATACAAAATAAATGCTCACCAGAGTTGACAAACCACTGATTGACCTTGTAGAGTGTCTTCGTTTGAGGAGCTAGACAGGCTTTCTTTAACTCTTTTCTAAGTAGTTAAACACTCCACACAAGATTGGATAGAAATACAGAATACTATTGGAAGTTCGAATGAAAAGTCCTATTCATAAACCACATGCTACAGTGCAAAGCACATAAAATACAAAGAAGTCCATAGGCTACAGCTCTCCAAAACCTCCTTAGGCCAAAGCTTCCACAAACCTTCCTCCAAAATCGGGCTAACATCCCAGGCTCAGATGCCCCCTGCCCCCATACCTCCCTGCTACTGCCCCCTCACACCAGACCCACAACAATGCAGCTAAAACTTAGCTTGGCCAAGGCAAAAGCCAGGCTGCAAACCTCCCCTGCACAGCAGAGATGAGGTCTGCACCGCGAAGGGAGAGAGTGAGGGAGAAGGGGACAAGGCAGTTTGTGCTGTCCCCTTATATGCAGGCATTCTGGGTATGAAATAACAAAAATTACACTTCCTGGTCCACCTCCTGGACCTGCCTAGCCTCCTGGAGGTCTGTAACTTTATGTTTTTTAAAGGCAGCCATGTCAACCCATGACACAGAGAAACACAACTGCAGACACACTTCCCTGCAGTGTTGCATTGAATACAAATAAACAGTTTGTACACCTCTGGGTAGTAGGATTTGTATTTTACAGTCTGCTGTTTAAATCTCTTGGGTTTTTTGTTCTTGTAATGCTCATTTGTATATAGTTGATAGTATTACCCAGGGAGGGGCTGCTATCACATAGTGCCTTGATGTCAGCCGCTATCTAGTTTCAAGGGCATTTGAATTGTCATCATACTTATGTTTCTGGCATCAAGGAATATATGCCCACTTCCATGTGGTACCAAACCACTCATTTGATCAAATCTTGTCTAATCTTTAAGACTTTTTAAGTTTAATTTTATCTAATCCCTTGATGTTAGCTAGACACTGTAAATAATTGTATTAATTGCAATCTGCTGGCAATGGAAACAGAGCATTTTAATGTATACATTTTTAAGGGTTTATCTTGGAGGTACATTTTCAAGTGTGATTTGCTAGTTAAAGCAGAGCAAGGGATTGAAAACAGACTTTCCATGTATCACAAGAGCCTATTTAGAAGCCTCTGAAGCTGCCCTGGCTTATTTTCATTTTCACAAAGCCATAGCATACATTTAGGAAAATCAGGGTGCTGTTCCCTGGCTGGTAACACTACTAAGCATTATGGAGCCCTGGTTATACACTGCAATAACTGCTCCTCTTCTTGTGAAGATATGCCTTTTGGACTTGCCTCGGTTCACAAATGGATTCAGAGTAGTAGAGAAAACTGAACAGGTCTGCTGTGTCCTCAGCTCTGCCATCATCCAAACAACCAACTTCTCCCTCTTCATTTTTTAAAATTTCACTCTTCTTTTCATCACCCTACAAAACTGACAAAATATAGTTGCATTATATAAGTTGCGTAGGTTTTCTAAAGCATGGATGGCAACTTTTTGTCACTGAAGAACATTTTAGGATTTTCTAATTTTTGGTGTGGTTAGTGGAAAAGTAAAATTTATTCTAAAATTATCACATCTGC
Source organism: Ramphastos sulfuratus (assembly GCA_013399055.1). Classification (NCBI taxonomy): domain Eukaryota; kingdom Metazoa; phylum Chordata; class Aves; order Piciformes; family Ramphastidae; genus Ramphastos; species Ramphastos sulfuratus. The sequence goes on along the minus strand of WBNM01031122.1, from coordinate 36,373 downwards.
ATCTACCACATCTGATGCTATAATCTCAGATGTCAATCTCAATATAGTTCATATATCACTAAATTACCATTTTTTGTATCTCCATATGGATGTCTTTCCATCTGTCTTTAATACTTTGAACTTACTATTTCTACTTGAATCAAACTTCAGTAAATAACTACAGATTAACAGAAAATTATGGCAGAGGAAAGTGAGAATATGCAATCCTCTGGTTTATTTTCAGAAGTGTTATCCAACTGGAGAAGGTAAAAAGCCACCACTACCTGGCATAGTGAACTGTATTCTTTTTTTGCATATTCTTTTTTTCCACAAAAAAATAATTATTTAAAGCAGCTCTAACTGGTTAGGATTGTTACACAGTGGGAAAATAAAAACAGCAAAGTGGTACTATAATCTTATTGGTGATTGGCCAAACACAACCCTCTTCGTTTCCATTTCTCAGTCCTTTAGTAGTGACAATTGTCTATATATAGGTTTATGCAAAAAGGAATTGCAGGAATTAACTGAAAACTGAGTTCTTGAATAAACTTTATACATTTTGAAAAGTCGGCTTCTCCTTTCATGTTCAAGTGAAACACAGCTTAAATGAATATTTTCATNCATTCTATGATTCTATGATTCTATGATTTTTAAAACAAAGTGACCTAAGACTCTAAGAATGTGAAATTTACAATATGTTTAAAACGTGAACGAAAATCCTAGCCCCAACTAAAAACTTACTTTCCAGAATTAGAAAGTGCTTGACGGTTTCATTGGACATGTAGAATTCCTTTATCTCCATCGCAGTAGGTGACAGTATCCCAGTTTTGTCCTACTAATGAGGGAGAGCTGCTAGCACAGCTGTTCCTTCTGCTATGAGTCATTCAAGATAAGAAAGTAGCTATGTAGAATAAGGAGGTAATGTTTAACAAGAATGTAGTATAGCAAAACAAGGTGCCTGACAGTGACTGTATTGAAGTCCTTTATCAGCATGCAAACAGCTCATGAAGAGTTGCCTGTAACCGATCAGAGAATGCAGTGTGTGTGACCAGGCAATCTATCCTGTATAGGTACATGCTGACTTTCAGCAACAAGAGCGCCCCCTTGTTGCTTGGATGCACCACATTGGTGTCTGGTGGTCCCATCTTGTGCCATCTACCCCCCCACACCTAGCCATCCCTGACGTCACGTGGTCCCAACGCACCTGCTGATCCCCAACAAAGAGCCACTCGGGACTCTAGGGCTGAAATCATTTTTTTACTCCCGAAATGGAATAAAGATGCTGCACACTGATCAGAAGTTTAAAGAGAGATTCTGTTCACAGGAGCATATATACAAAAAGAAGGCAGGTAGAATAAGTACATTCACAAACTAGGCTAAGTCTATCAGACTAAAAGCGGATAGGCCCAAACAGGCTTTCGGGAATCCCCCATCCCTTCCACCCTCAGTTGGGCTGAGGGTGGGCTGAAACTGCTCTCCCCAGCTTAGTCCTACAAGGCCTCAGCAGGCTGCATGACACAGCTCAAAATTCCCTGCTAGGTAGAAGCCATCTCCCCCGCACAAACCACAGGGTAAGTAGGGACACGCGCTCGGCCCAGAGAAGTGAAGGGGGAAAGGCAGGGAGGAGAAGAGATCAGCCAGGCACTGCCTTATAAGCTGACAGCAGAAAATGGAATAGAGTAACAATGTTACAGTAACCTGGGATGACCAAGTCCCTCCCCTGGCACAGGACTTCACCTCTGTGGCTGTCTTAAGGGAAGCTGGGACCCTTCAAACTACCACAGACTGTAAGCAAAATATTGTGCCAGTACTACTGAAACAATCCTCCAGAAAGCAAAACAAAGAAAATAAGTGTTGATTAAAAACTCACTGACAGACACCTCCATGTGGCAAAAATGAGTGTGTCTGCCTCAAATGAAAACATCTACTTTGGCTGCCAAATTAACTATTTTTGAACTATTATTTCCGGTTGTGTTCCACCATACCAATCCAGTCATCCTCACAGTGTTCAGATCCTGCAACAGGAAATCTCCAAGTTGGTACTACTCTCATTTACTTTGATTGGAGCAATTACAATAAATTTTGTTGAAACCTCATTGAAGGCAACCCAAGTACCAAGTGGATGCAAAGCTTATACTAATAGTTCTTATTTTTCAAATCAGCATAGTACCTTTATGGTGATTTGAGAACAAATATTGCAGAACTGCACTTCTTTATGCAACAAACTGTTGCCTTTTCTTTTGGTAGCTGGCTACACAAGTTATTTATTTGAAAAAAAAGTCTTTTTCTTCTTGATATTACAAAGGAAATTATTTCTCTTTTTAGAACAGGTGCTTATGTCATTGTTTAAGAAAACTCTTAAAGCTTCCACAAGAAGATTAGTAACAACCAACCTGCCAAGGCTTGTTACAACCGTAATTCCTTAAACTACAAATGTACAATCGAATCAGTTTCCTGTACCACTGATGTCTGCTCAACCTCACAATTATAATCCTGAGAGACAAGACTACTGAACCTGCTCTTATGAGACACAGTATTGGTACCTGTGGAAGATAATTAGGCTGAAAACATTTTCTCCCATCTGAACTTGCATTATGTGGAGAATTACTTGTAAAATGGATTTTTGTGGAACCTACATGCTAACATTTACTTCCACAGACCCTAAATAACTGTGCTGAGCTTCCGTGCCCAAGTCTCCCAGGTATGCAGAAAGGAAGCATTGATTGAGCATTTTTAAATTATTGAGGAGGGGGTTGTTTTATTTTGTTTTTATCAGGGATAGAATCATAGAATCATAGAATGTCAGGGGCTGGAAGGGACCTTGAAAGATATCTGGTCCAGCCCCTCTGCCAGAGTAGGATTACCTAGAGCAGATCACACTGGAACGCATCCAGACAGTTCTTTAATACCTCCAGAGAAGGAGACTCCACAGCCTCCCATGGCAGCTGGCTCCAGTGCTCTGTCACCCTCACAGGGAAAAAAACATCATCCTCAGGTTCACATGGAACCTTCTATGCCTCAAGTTCCACCCATTGCCCCTTGTCCTGTCACTGGGCATCACCAAGAAGAGGCTGGCTCCATCCTCCTGGCACTCACCCCTTACATATTTATAAACATGACTGAGGTCACNTGACCACAACAAAATGGCATTTATGAAATCAGTTTTTATCACAATATGGTTTCCTGGTATCATATGGCCCCTTCATTTAGGCTACCTGTTACTGCAAGTTAAGCAAATAGGGAAAAAAAAAGAATTAAAAATAAAAAGGAGACTTCAAATTGAGACATCACTCTTGCCTTTTTCTCTGCATCCATATGTAGATTTTATTGCAACTCATCAATGGTATCAACCGAGCAATAACATCATTTTTCTGTCTTACGTGCCCTTTCTTGCTCATCTTGCTTCAGATCATTAGCTCCCTAAGAAACAGGATCATTTCCTTTCTCACAGCATCAGCACTCAACAATATATACAGAATAAAATAAAAATACAGCAAAATAGATTAGCAGCTCTGCACAGCTAGTGCAGCTATGCTTCATAATATTATTGGTAAAGCACGGTAAGTTGCTTAAAAAACAGCTATGTGCTGAGAAGATTTCTATCCTCAGTGTCTAACCTATAACTGGGAAAGTGTTATTCCTGTTTGAATGTCTCCATGCTACCTTGTTTTAGCTCCATTTGACTATTTCCTTTTTCAGTGTTTTACTTACCCTGAATACTATTCAGCTGACTTAATGAACAAAGTAAGATCACAAAGGAATCTATTTTAAAAAGCACAGAGAATTAACTGATTTATTTCATGGCACACCAGGATTTGTGTTTTACTTACATGCTATTTATTGAAAAAAAAAAAAACAAGTTGTACAATTTCTTCGAGAAAACTGCAAACATTTGTCATTGCAAGAAAAAAAATAATTCCTTTTTATGTTAGCATTTGTACAATTATTTAGGATAAATTGAAAAGAGGTTGTGCATTTACCTATATAAAAGAAAGCCTGAAAGAATAGTTAGTTACTTTACAAAAGAAAAGAATACCAAACTGAAATATACATTTGCATCTTCCTTTATTAAAATTATGGCACTTACTAGCAGAAATAATAATAGGGCTTCACAATGAGAAGCAATATTGTTTTCCAAACATCACATTTTTTCCCACTACAATTTGGATAAGAACAAGCCCTTTAGAATTTCCACAAAACTGAAGAAGCCTTCATCATGATTTTTTTTTATATGACTATTGCACCTCTATAAGCTCTGCACACTCACTGTTGTCTATTTTCCTTTGCATTCTGTAAGTTTAAAATTACAGTTTCACTGTGCTGTCAAGTAAACAACTGCAATGGTGTGTCACTGGAAAATGTCTAACATTTATGTTAAATGTGGCTGATCCAGCAAAGAAAAATCCTTCCATTTAGCATTATTCTTCCTTTTTTTTTTTTTTACATTTTTTTTACAAATAGCTAACATTAAACATATTGCATGACATTACCAAAAGTATTACAAACTATAAAAGAAAGAGTGTGAACTAAGAAATCAGACTTCTCTAGGGCTGTAGTGAACAACAAAATTAAAAGAGCATTACATTTCAGCACCTTTAAATGTGTAACAAAAAACAACAGTGCTCAGTGTACACCAGAAACGGGTTACTGAATGGTACTATTTTCAGTGTTTGTGGGAAAATAAGAAAGAAATATATATATATATGTACACACACAAAGGCACACACACAGCTGAAAAAATCCTCAAGCATTTAGACATCTGAAAATTGAGTTCTGGTGTTCAAAAAAAAAAAAAATCATAGAACACCATAAAATGATGTTCACCGATTTTATATCACACACATGCATTTTTCATTAAACAAGAGATGACAGGCTCTAGAAAAAAATTAAATAATTATTTTATAATACAGGAAATGCAATCAATGCATAACATGAAGTTGCATATTAAATCAAGTATCATTATTCAGTATTAAAATTAATGTAACAGTTCACAGGTACTAAACTACCCTTTACATGTTCAGAACGGGATGCTGCAGCAAATTTATAATCAGATCCAGCTGATAAAGAGTATTACTGTGAGTGACACAAATGTCCATGGAACAGAAGAGAATACAGGAAAGCTTTGGAGCAATACCTCCAAAATTATTTTGATTTCCATCCCATCTCCCATTTCGTTTTATGTCCAGTCTTAAGAAGTGAAAATCAATGTTACCGTTTTGGAAACATTATATTAAAGGAAAGAAAGTCTAATATAATACAAGCTTCATCTAACGGAAAGCTAAGCTTTGGTTACATAAAGTGCAGTTCAGTAATAATACGCCAATTGATCACCATGGTGTACATACAGCTAACTTTTGCAGCTCATTTTCCTTGCAAATTTTAAAAAAATATTCACGTGTTACAGTTTGCTTGTACAGCAGGCTCAGTTTAAAAAAAAAAAAACAAACATTTAAATAAATTTCAATTTTAAGTTCTTCAGTACCATCCACCTTTGTGCACTACACTTTTAAACTGCTCGGTATTGTGTAACCTCTTGGATGTTCAGTAATCTGTACAACTGCATTTGTATCCCATCACATAAAATCCCTAAGCTGTTGACAAAAGAGATCCCTAACCTTTTCAAATCACTTACAGTTTTTGTTGTATGAAGTTTTCAAGTTTTATGATGATACAAGCGGTACATTCCATCACTCTCATAGCAACTTCTGAAGTAAATCTATCATTGGGAATCTGTGGGAAAGGAAGTAAGTCAGGGTACCTAGTTTTTAAGCTATCTACTCCATAAGCTTCCAATGTCTGAACATCATTTGTAAGTCCTTCAAGTTGCTGACTATATTCTTCTATTTTTTGTGCCAGGGCTGCTGGTTTTACATCTTTGTCTGATTTGCCCTTCACAGCATAGTCAGCTGCAATCAAGGCTAGTTTAGTAGAAAGGTAGCACTTAAAGCACACCCATTCATTGGCATTTTTATGAAGGTCATTTCTCGCAGCTGAAAAGTTAGCTCGGGCCTGCCTAAGCCATCGACGTGCCTCTACAGGATTGCCAACAGACCTGAATGTAGGGGGGACAAAAAAGCGTTGTGAGTGAGATGGCCCAGTGGAAGATGGACACTTTTCTTTATACTGTTGCCTTTCGGATTTGTGGCTTGTTGCTTCCTGATTCCATGAAGTATAAAATCTTTGAAATGAAAACTTATCTGACTGAAATCGAGAAGCAGAGGATGAAAATGGTCTTCTTGAGGCTCTGTCCATATTTTGATCCATAAAGGCCTGTTTTTCCAGCCTGTTAATCTCATTCTGCAAATGTTTGAAAACTTCGTTAGCTATGTCAAGATTCTCTGCATTTTTATCTGGATGCCATTTAAGATACAGCCTCCTAATTATCTTTTTTCTTTCAGATTCTGGAAGCTTCCAAGCCTGCTCAATCACAGATGTCACTTCTCTGAGTATTTCTGGCAACGAGTTTGATTTTATCTTTTTTGGAGAGTGATGTTTTGAGGACATTGTTTTGTGGCTCTCTCTACCAATGAAAAGAGGTGGAATTGTCCTTGGGCCATGTGCTGGAAATTCCGTAGGACTGGTTGGGGTGGAAGGTGCACTATCCCTGCTTTGAGAACTTTCCTCTGGTCTTGAAAATTTGTACAAGTCAAGAGAGCTCACTATTTTGTATTCACTATATCCAATATCGATTTGGTAAATCTTCCCTAGAAAACTGTGGCTTTCATCATCTTCTCTTTCTACTTCTTGTACAATGATTGCATAGGTGTAAGTTGGTTGATATGATCCATATATGTCACCACCTTCAGCATCAACAAGGTAGCCAACATATTCACCGGGATAAAATACGTTCATTGGATCCATAAGAAGTGTATAGTGAATTTCAGCAGGTATAGGAGTGCCAGGTGTTGGTAGTTCAAGTTTTGATGGCTCAGAAGAGTCATACTTCACTCCTAAACTGTCGAGCTTCTCACCAATCCGGTAAATATCATTACAACCCAGCATGGCAATTAAATATGAGGTATCAGAAATCAGGTTGTCAGTTGCAGATTTCAAGGTCATTGCTAAAGCTAACAGGAAATTTATGTCTTTGCTGTCAGAATGCTGTATGTAAAGCAGTATTACTGCATTTCCATATCTCTTCAGGAAAGCAAATGTTTCACTTTTACTGTGAGGAATAGGAGCAAAACCTTTAACTCTTAATGTTGTTTGCAACTTCTCAAAACAGGAAACTTTCAAGCCTTCTCGCAAAGCTTTGCAAAGCCTTACTGCTTTTTCTTCATTAGCTAAAAAAGCATTATCATTTTCATGCTTCATAATCCTAATGAGTCCTGTGATGAATTGTTCTGAGGACAACAGTAACTGTAACCTTCCCTGCAAAGAACATAATGCTCCGAACTGGCAAACTCTGGGGGACTCTTCATCCAGCTGTTCTTCAAGAATACTGCTAAGTAAGCGAGGCCTCAGTTTCTGAGGGAATAACATTATCAGTTTAGTGTGAAAACCATGATCCTTGCCTAAGTAGCATTGGCTAAGATCAACAAGCATTTGCACACCAATGTTACCTTGGATTCTGCTTTTGTAGTGGGGCGCATCATCAAACACTAAGATACTAGACTTCACCAACCTACCATCTTGACTGGGAAGGTAAAGGGCAAAATCCCTCATATTCTCCAGGTCATTTCTAACCTTGACAGAATCATTCTGAAGACTTTTGAACAGGCCAGACACTACTCTTTTAACTGTGCGCATTTCATTAGGATCCAACTGCTTTCCTTCTGAGCTCTTGAATATGCGACCCAGAACTTCAACATACTGCTTTGTTGAAATAACATCCTCAGTACCCAAATGTTTAAACAACTGATGGAAAGTACCAAGTTCTAAAGGAAGTTTGTAAAGATAAGGTTTAAAATCAGATTCATACTCAAGGTTTATTACCACTTCTTCAGGTCTAAGGAGCTTCCAACCTTCTTCCACCATTACAAAAGAAACTCCTCGAAGTTGAAAACGGAATTCCCTTTTCTCTGTACTAAGAAATTCATAAATGCTTCTTAGAACCTTGGCCCTAGTTTTCACCATGTCATCATCCAAAGTTGTTATATTGCATATGTTTCTGCAGTTATTGATAACTTTGTCCAAAGGAGGGTCCAAATTAACATTCAGCATAGTTAAAACCTGCTCAAGTTGTTCTTGCGCACCAAGACTACTTCCCTCTTGCTCTTTGATGCTTAAAGGTGTTGCTTTCTCAGGAAGAATGGGACATGAAGTCCACAGCAACTGCAACACATCAGTCTGTTTAAATTTAGGGTTCACTTGTGCTCCATTGAATCGTATAAGAGGAAGTGTCCCATTAACTTCTTGATACTGAGGGTGAAATCTCACAAATTCTGCTGGAGCTCGCTCAGGGCAGAGAAAAGGAATTAACGACAATTCTTTCAGAAAATTTCCTGATAAAAGGTCAGTTCTTTCTTGAAATATGTGATGAAGGAGCACATCAACAGTATTCTGGAGTGTTTCTTTGGACCAGTTTTCTGTATTTGCTCGCATGCTGATCTCCTTAGCAAACTGTAATAACTGTTGCTGTGAAATGATGAATTTCAATCCGATATGTCGGAGAAAAGTTACCCATGATGGGAGGAACGCAGCTTGATTTTTCGGTTTTGTAAGTTGCTCTAATTTCTTAAAAAAATCTTGAGGTATAAAGAATTTTTCGTGAAGCATAACTTCAAAGACTTTCACAGTCCTGTCATAGAAATATTTTGCAGGTTTTAATCTATTGCTTGCATCATGAATGATCAAAATGCTCTCAAGCTTTTCAAACAGCTGTTCTTTGATTTCTGAAGTTTCTTCAATGGCAGTTAGCCTATTCTTTAAGTAGATCAAGTGTTCCAATTTTGCGTCATAAGACAGACTTTCAATTTTTGGCAAAAGATGTTTCAAGTACACTTCAAGATCATCCACAGAGACACAGCCAAGCACAGTATACAAATCTTTCAAGTGAACCTTCTCTTCAAGAAAAGCCGATGAGGTTGACTGTGTCCATCTGTCTACTTCTACTGATGGGATGCTTTTTGTGAGGACGTAACACGTCCCATATTTTGAAATGCTGATGTATCGGCCACTGATTGATTTGTAACATGGAAGAGACTTCAAAATTTTAATGTCATCCTGAGATGTCAAATGACATAAATTGCAATTGAAGTACATTAAGAGAGCCTCAAAGTCACTTTCTGCTAACTTTTCAGTCCTAAAAGTTGATGTCTGCACCATATATTGTATGGCTTTCAGAATGCTTGAAGGATTATCTATATTTGCTGTACATCCTGACAACAAAGGCACTAAAGCACTGTCTTTGGAGCAAATCTTGTTCAATGCCAGCTGAATGCAGCCTGTTTTCATCAGAGCATGAAAAACCTTATCGCTCTGAGCATTCGGAAAAACAGCTATGTGCATAATGCTGAGGGGCAGCAAAACATCACACTCTGGCACAACAAGCTGATTAGCTGAGACAGTAAACCTTACACCTGGGAGCAAAGTCCAGTCCTTCAAAGTTTCAACAACATCATCAAATTTTGCTTGAGTATCTTCTTGCTCTTCCTTGATACTTATAGACTCACTAATAAAATGCCAGGCATTTTTAAGCCAAGATTCACTTGCAAAGTTTTCCTTCCATTTCATGCAATTTCTAGTTTTATATTCTCTAGGCAACACAGATGACAACAACTCAGCAAAACTTCTGATATCAAAGACTTTAGCTACTTCGCTGCTAAATAAAATATTGTTGTACCTCAAATACAATGTGTTCATGAAGAGATCCTTGCGAGATGGAATTAGTTCATGGTATGTTGTTAAGAACTTCGGTCGCTTTGAATCAAAAATTTGCAAAACATTGTCAAGAGTAATGAGGAGTGGCAAGCCTTCAATTTGGATTTCATTTTCTTCTGCATCTTTAAAACAGTAGTCAACCAGAAGTTTGAGACTATGGAAGAGTTTCAAATTTGTCTGCTGAAGACGACACGGCAACTTCCCAATGTGGCAGTTGGAGTCTGGAAAAGAAAATGTCATCAAAAACGATCGAACGTCAGCAGGTGTCACGTAGGTGACAGGAATATCTGCATCTACCAAACAGTGGTAAAGATTTGCAGTTTCATCACAGTTATACACCAAATTGAATCCAATTTCTAAGAGCAAATGCTTGAGTCTGTACACATTTTCAGCCACTGTCTTCCGTGTTGTGATGTTGTATTCTGTATTTTTGAGATGCTGCAATTCATCTTGTAGTAAATTGTCAAAGAATGGTCTGCCTTTGTTCGCAGTAGACATGTTAACCCACGTGATGATAACAGCAGAATGCAAATCAGAACCATCAACATTTGGAGCTCGCATAACAGGTAAAAGGCGCTTCAAATCTTCATAAATGCAAGTGTAAACTGCTTTCACTAAACAATACCAATCTGGCTGAATATCAAGTCTATTAACTGGAAAAAATGATAAAAACTTTTTTAAAGTGTCTTTCACAACATGAATAGGTGTGTTTTGCAGCACTGATACTGCAGGATCAGTGCCTGGAAAATACCGTTTCTTCAGCTGAATCAGCAGTTCAACATAAGCCGGTGCTATCAGCGCAGTCATTAGGCTACTGTTCCAGTCACTTCTTACACCAACACCATTATCATCACGCCACAGGTTTCTTCTTGCAGAATCCAGAGCAAAGTGTCCGTTCACATGAAAAGGTAATCCAGTCTCTAATGATAATGGTAAGAAACAGAATGCCCTGTGGGGCTTTTTGTAATTGTGAGTAATGCAAGCTGCTACCCCACCACGTGGGAAAAGAGTAATGTCCTCATTCTTGTGGGCTGAAACCACACTTTTGGATACCTTTTCCATGGCAGAAAAACCTGATCGGTTACAAATTAACCAGGTTGTAAGATTTCCTTCAGAGTCCTCAGTATCCATTGTGTAGGTAATCTGTTGCACAGGGATTTCACTTAGCTGCTTTTTTTTAGTTACACTGTCAATGACAGATGCATGGAATTGCTTTCGTTTCAGTCTGTCTCCATCAGTGATTTTGCCTTGTACAGAATACAGCACATTCAGTGCTCCTGTTGTTTTTTCTATTTCACAAATAGAAATCTTTTCCATATGGTTCAAAAACATTAAGAGTTCTGCTCCATCTGTACGCAGCTTATCTAAAAGGTTTTGGACCATTCTATCTGAGCATGGAACTGTGGAAATTTCTGAGACTTTTGCCATTTCTCCATTTCGAAGAGGAAACCTAAACATTGTGCAATTATCCAGTTTAAAGTGATCTCCTAAGTAGAGGTCCAGTACATCTGAGAACTGTGTTCTGAAATCTGCGTCTAAATCTCTAAACATGCGGCCAGGACTTGTTGAGGTTGCACCTGGTGCATATCTAGCATGAGGATCAAAAATACAAAGTATATCGTTGCCAGATATAAAAGAAGGGCAATCAGTAATATGATAAACAGAATTGAAACCTATACCATATTGTCCAGTTTTACAGGGATTTCCTACTTTTGTACCTTTCCCAAGGTTCTGAATTCCTCGTATATCATCTTCTGTAAAAGGCTGATTATTGTAAACACAGAGTGCTGGTCCTTGAAGTGGTGCCCATTTTTCATCAAATATTCTATCGGCTGGATGCTGTCTAGGATCAAACACAAAACAGATCTCTGTAGCTTTTGCATCATCTGCATTCTGAAGGAGCTCTTTCAGCATTTCTTTTTCTGAAGGGTAGGCATTAAGAATGCTTTTAATTCTGCTTGTCAATTTTTCTTTCTGGCCAAATTCTGTTCCAAGGGTAGTAAAACAGATATTGGATGCATATCTTTCTAAAGCTTTGTGGCGTTTTGGTATTGCTCCAAGCTTTACTGCAACTTCTCTTGGAATGTCACCATGACAGTATTTAACAGTTGTGTCTTTGACTTTAATCCATGGACAGTCATTGTAACACAAAGATTTTGCAGGCAGAAGTGCGAGGCGAGTATCAGGTAACAAAATCTCGCCATACTTCTTCTCACAGAATTCCTGCTTCTTCTCTCTAATGAGGCCCCATATTCCTTCGCTAATTATTCTCCTGCAAAGCTGAAAGTTGTCTTCTGTTAGTTGCTTGTTCCCTCTTTCCTGATTTATTAATTCCAGAACTACAGCAAAATCCTCAACTGTAAAAGCCTGTCTTACACCCACACTTTCAAACAGCTCACGAAAACTGTTTTTATATTTATTAGGCAACTGATAGAGATAGGGTGCTGCTTCGAAATTCAAATGAAAAGACACTTTTGTTGGATCAACATACACATTCTCAACCAGAATAAAACTAGAGCTTGTCAGTTGTTCAATTATCATAGCTTTTGTCGACTCATTCTGTAACATTGCCTCATGCAGATATTTGTAACAAGCATTAGTGATATTTTCTTGATACAATGTGATTCCATCAAATGACTTTGCAACTTCCTCTAACTGATTTATGACCAAATTAACATCTGGTTTCTTCAGTAAACCCAAGAATTCTTTGACGGCTAATGACAAAGAACCACAACCTTTAAACGAGTGGGAATTTTCATTAAGAATTGGTTCTATTAGGCAAACTATATCTTGATGATCAGCAGTGAAAAGATCATCCGCTGAAAACAGTGCTTCAGCCTGAAAATCACTGCCTTTCCAGTGCAGTGAGAAGCCTGCTGGTTTGCTAAGGAAAGGAAGGAAAGGAATGGTTTGACATTTTGCTGCAAATTCCTTAGCTCTCGGGTCCCTAGATTTCAGTTTTTCATCGATAAGGCTCAATATAATACTGCTTCTGAGACAAGCTGCAGCATGATCAACCTTATTAATTTCGGCTACTGACTCTGCACGTTCTATCAGATCCTCCCATAAAATGTCATCTTTAGCCATTCCCAGCTGAACAAGTTTAACCAAAATAACTGGGTTAAGGTAATCCTGAGTGGTGCCGTAAGGAAATCGTCCATCTTCAGCATCATACAACTTTGCAACTCTTCCTTCAGGATGGATCAGTCTTGATGGTGTAACTAATTGATGCCCATCCAATGAACAGGGAATACATGGAGTAACACGAAGAATTCCTGAGAACTCCTCAAGTTTTTCATTGAGAACGTAACGCATCAGAGGATCACGCAGCTCTGCGTCAATCTCCTGAACATTAGGGAAAAAGACTTCAGAAAAGAACTGTTTCTCAGAGAAAGTGTTCTCCATTAAGATGTACTTGCATCCTGCTTCTTCAAATCCTGTCTTTACCCAGGACGGGAGATCTACAGCACAGAGATTTTTGGAACCAGTCTTTTTAAGGTACTTCAGAAAGATCTTAAAGGCTGCTGGTCCAACATCTGGTCTTTTCAGTATAGAGTCATCTAAAAACCTCACATTCTTCATGGAAACCCAAGAGAAACCATCAGAAAACACTTTGATCCCTTCTTTGCCTTTCATATGAGCTATATCTTCATAAAAACCTTGACAAATAACAGAAAAGTCATCATGAACTGAATCAGGATCTGGCCACACTGCACAGTAACTGTAGTCAACCAGCTCGCCGTTGATTGCCATGTCACGGAGAACACAAAGTGCTTCTATGTAGGCTTTTACAATAACATGCCTCATGAATACTGTGTTCCATCTTCCTTTAGTGTCTGTTTTCCAGATCTCTTTTCGGTTTGAAGTAACTGCAAAGCAGCCATTTATATGAAGAGGTAAGCCTGTTTTTATTCGCAGAGGTAAATAGCAGAATATTTCACCTATGGTGTTGCAATTGGGTTTCACAACCCATTTTTGATCCTGGGTTTCAGACAGCAACACTGCTACTCCACCGCAGGGAACAAGACCTAGTCTTCGTCCACTTTCATGTAATGAAAATTTTAAAGCATCTCCAATGTCCATGCAAGAACATATAAGCCATGTTGTTGAATCTACTGTTTTCTGTGGCAATTCATCACCCGATCTTTTTGTCTGTCCTGATTTAGCCATTTCAAAGAAAGAAGCTGGATCATCTTCCGTGCCTCTGAAAAGTGGAGACTGTAAATCAGCAATCCGTCTAAATACATGGTGAAATTCTTCTACTACTATCTGCAAGATACATGAAGACTTTGGTGTTTCAGTGGGAAGCTTTTTGTTACTGCTACTACAGACCTTCATCAGCTTAGCTGCTTCCTTTAATACACTTACATTTGGTGCAGTCAAGGCTTTGGAAGAACACAGATTTTTTTTGATAGTGACAACATCTTGTGCCATCCCAGGATCATCTGCCTCAATTTTCAAGTATTTCAAAACCATAGAATTTACACTCTGAGCAAATATAATCAGTCTATGACCACAAATGCTGAATTCATCCACGAGAGAGTAAATGTCTGCTGTATTGTAAGAAGCACTGCTGACTTCACTCACTTTAGCTTCCTGCTGAGTTCTAAATGACAGTCGGAAAAGTGTTCCTTTGTAGCTGTAAGGAGATTCTAGGGTCAGTGGTAGCTGGCAACCAAAAACTCCTATAAACGGCTTAAACTGGTTGGGGAATTTTCGCAGCCTCTTCTGTTGTTTACTCCAGTTGATTTTGATCCCAGGGTTAGACTTATCTCTAATATGCTTACTGATATGGTTAACATTTGGATCAAACATGATCATGAATTCCCGGCTCAGAATAACAGGAACATCAGTGATATGATAAACAGAATTGAATCCCAGTCCAAATTTTCCTACTTTGTCAACTTCACTCCTTTTTAGAGACTCTCCTAATCGAGTTATATTTAAGAAGTCAGAGTCTGAAAATTCAGAATTGTTGAATGACCACAAAGCTGGACCGTGACATGCTGCCATTCCTGGATCCAGAAGATTCTCTCTTATATCCATATTTCTTCTCATGTCAATCAAGAAATTACATTCCGTTGCATTAGCATCATCAGCATTTTGAAGAAGTTCTTTAAAGATATCTGAAATGGAAGGGTATTCTTCCAAAATGTTTTTAATTCTTACAGTCAGAGGCTCTCTTTGCCCAGACTGCTCAAATCCCATATTTTCTGGGTTAATCAATCTTGTACTAAGGCATGGGACATTTAACCACTCGGCAGTTTTCATTGGTATGTCTTCGTGAACCAGAATTATTGGCTCAACAGAATCTTCAAGCAAATCATTTAAGTCATCAACTTTGATATCACAATAACAGCACTCATGAATTGGCTTCATTGCAAGTTTATAAGGAAGTTTGCCACTGTATAGTGGCATGGGTGTATGCAAACTTGCAGGAATCTGATTGCTGTATAGCCATCTTATGATGCTCAACATGATGTGAAGATTTTGCTTGCTCTCTTGTTCTGAGAGAGGCTGCTCGCTCTTTAGATATATTTTCTGAATGACCATAGAAACGTGGTCTGGTGTTAACTGCTCAATTGAACCACAGCATTTAAACAACTGGTGAAACTTCGCCATAGTTTTTGGCACATAATGTAGATAAGGTTGGAGATCAAGATCAGGTACTGACTTTATTACTGCTTGTGTGAGGGAACAAAATGTTTTACCTGTCCAAACCCAAGGAAATTTCAGGGCTTTAAAAGCTTCTTTGCCTTCTTCTAAATGATCATGCATAAATCCGTAAATCTCAAGCAAGATATGTTGAAACTGATAATAGTCCTCATCACTGAAGGTTTTAGAACTGTGCCAATCAACCACTACTTTGAAATGTTTTAAGACTGCTTTTATGCTGGGCTTGGTTGGGATGCCAAGTGCCTTT
Source organism: Ramphastos sulfuratus (assembly GCA_013399055.1). Classification (NCBI taxonomy): domain Eukaryota; kingdom Metazoa; phylum Chordata; class Aves; order Piciformes; family Ramphastidae; genus Ramphastos; species Ramphastos sulfuratus. Next base: position 20,649 of record WBNM01031122.1, on the reverse strand, counting down.
TCCGTATCCAAGTGCACATTTTCCACAAGAGGAACTGAGGAACCAACTAAAATAGCGTGAGATATATCACACATTTCTGGTGGTGAACACAGATTACAACAATCTCCTTTCCAAACTAAGGATCCTGGGTAATTTGGAGGTCTTTCCTTACATGCAGGAATCCATTTTATTTTTTTCAGTGCAGCTTTTGTTTCAGATGAGTGAAGCAGTGCAAGGTTTTTGTTCAAAATCATCAAGAGAGTTCTAGCTTTTCTTAACAGTAAATCATGATTGGAGTTGGAGTTAGCATGTAAACTTTCAATTTTATTTGCTACCCTCATAATATCACTTTCTTCAAGATTGGCCTCATTTTTTAAACCTATTTGTCTCAGAGAATGAAGAATATCTGAAGATGTAAAAATAACAGGAGGAAAGCAAATTTCCTCCTCAGCGTAAAATAAATTTTGCAGAAGTTCTACCTCAGGATCAAAGAGTTCATTTGCTGACACTATCTTTTCCTGTGAAATCTTAATAAACTTTAGTGATGTCAGCCAGTCTATTACTTCTGTATTCTCATTTTTCAGAAAAGTCAGATTTTCAAGAACCCATTGCATTATCTCTGTTGTTTCATCATGTGAATAAAAATCACTTCTTATGTCTTGTATAACAAGCTTCAAGCAATCTGTGCTCTTTAGCTGTTCTATTTTTAGCAAGTTAGCTAAGCAAATAGTAGCTTCATCACTGCTGTCAATTATTGGAACAGAAAACCTTAGACCAGGAGGAATTTTAGCAGTATGGTGTAATACCTTACTACCTTTTAGTCCAGTGAAAACAGGGACACTTTCATCAGATGACTTTTCAATTTTTTTGAATATTAGCAATTCCTGAATAATTTTTCTTTCTTTTTCACTTGCATCAGTTAACCTAGCTAAGAATGCCCTAAGAGCATCTTTATGCGTTGATGGGAATGATGCAATCTGATTGCATAGTTTCTGTAAAGACATTTTTTCCATTATTTGTAAAACAGCACTTGGTAATGGTGGATGTACGTATTTTTTTATAAGTGGATGTTGGATAGAAACATCCAGCTTCTTAAGTACAACTCCACCAACTTTCTGAATAATATCAGCTAAACATTCCGGGAGCTGAGTCTCAGATTCATCTTCCAGAATGATAGGTGAAGGATTCCTAAACCTAACCAGTTCCACTGATGTTTGGTTTTCCTCCAGCAGCGTCTTGGGGATAAGTGGCATGTCATCAAACACACTCAAGTCATCAGAAAAATGTATATAAAGGTTCTTCCAGACCATCTTAAGCCAGGAAACTGACGGGTGGTTTTTGTCTTCCAAACCTGGATACCACTGTACCACCATGTCTCTGCCAGGCCACACGGTATTCATAACTTCTTTAATGAGACGGGCAAACCTTTCTGGGTTCAGAAGCTGTAGCTGAGTGCAAGGCCTTCCTGAAATTACAGCAAAAGAGTAAAGCCATGAGAATCACAGAGCACAGTTACTTATAAAGTGGGTTTAGTTAGGGAGGGGGAGGCAAAGCAAGGGGGAGGGAAAAAAAAAAAATCTAACTTGTGCCCTGCCTTTTATTTTGTAAAAAAATGTGTTAAATAGACTGCAGACACATTCCATATTAGTATAAACATAAAAACAAATTGAAAATTATCAATGTTATTGCATTCGTTAGTTTGACGCAAGAGTTTTCAGGCATACTTAGCAACTATGGATTTACAATCAAACTACAATCTTCAAACCTTTATTTTTTTTTATTCTTTACATTACCTGTTTTCCTAGTGGTAAATAAGAATCTAATCCATTATTTGGCTACAACTGCAAAGACTCAAGTACATTTAAAAGACTGTTTATTAGACACAACAAAGAGCAGCTCAAAGGGCAGATGATTTTACACTAAAACTGACAACCAAAAAAACTCTGTTGTGCAAGGAGTGCTGAAACTAAGTTTAGGTGCACATGCTTTTATTCTTATTAGTAAGAGTTCTCACTAAAAGACATACATATTAACACTCATGTCTTAATCATCATTAAGAGGAGGTTGCTTTCTTCTCTCAGGCAACCAGCACCAGAACAAGAGGACACAGTCTCAAGCTGTGCCAGGGGAAGTTTAGGCTCGAGGTGAGGAGAAAGTTCTTCACCAACAGAGTCATTCGCCACTGGAATGGGCTGCCCGGGGAGGTGGTAGAGTCACCGTCCCTGGAGGTGTTCAAGGCACGTTTGGACGTGGCACTTGGTGCCATGGTCTAGTCTTGAGGTCTGTGGTAATGGGTTGGACCTGATGATCTTTGAGGTCTTTTCCAACCTTGCTTATACTGTGATACTGTGAAGACAGCTTATACTCAAAGTCTACAGAATGTCTGGGAGCAAGAAAATAGTAAAGAATAAAAAACAAACACTAACTCACAATGACAATGAAAACAATGTCAGAAATGGAAGCTAGACTTCCTTTTGAATTTCAGATATTTCTTTCATCTAGATACCTCTACCTCTGCTATTTCCTCAAAAGCAGCAGTTCAATTCAAGATACTGTCCTTGGTCTACTGGAAATCAGTAATAATACATTCTTCAGAAAACATTTTTTTTCCTTTCAACGGATCTATGCTTTTTCCTACGGAGCTATGTATTCAGTTAGTTCTATGGAACAGAAAACACAAGTAAATACAGCAGCTTGGAGCAAGTGAGAAATACATGCACTAGCAGACTAGCGAAGTAAGAATTTACTTAGAAGCTAAGCTTAAAACCTATGCTTAAATAATGGAACTTTAGAAATGTTGTTTTAAAAACTGTACATGGGATACATGATTTTTTCTGAATGGGATTAAAAAATAAACCAATGAAAATACTCAGCATTTCCATGTAAGATAGCTACAAGGTTTTCTTCAACAATATACATTTTCCCCTCAATAGCTTTTAGAACTCCTTTCAGTGTTATCTTTGGCTATTTGGCAAGTTTTATTTATAAGAAAGCTGGAGTAATGAGAATCACCAAATTCACACAAATATCAAGCTTCAATCCAAACCAGTACATCTTCAGTTAATAACCATACCTGAAAATCCCCAGAGAAGCTGTTGGGCTAGAACATAACCAAATCCATTTTTAGAAAACATCCCATGAGTTACATATTAACACACGAAATAAAGAAGCAGATATTAACTAGAAAAATACAGTACACATTTTAGGAGAGGGAAAAAAGTAAGATCTGGTCATCTTTGTGCAACATAATAAAAAGAAATTACATCCCATCTTCTCAAAGAAATAGTACCAAAAATATCTGTATTTCTGCAACCATTCAAGAAACATTCTTGCTATCATCACAAGTGATGGCTTTAAAGCAAGAAAACATAGATTCAGATTAGAGGTACAGAAGAAATTTTTCACTATGAGGGTGATGAGGCACTGGAACAGGTTCCACAGAGAAGTTGTGGATACCACTTCCCTCAAAGTGTTCAAGGCTAAGCTGGATGGGGCTTTGAGCAACCCGGTCTAGGAGAAGGTGGCCCTGCCATACTACATGATCTTTAAGGTCCCTTCCAAAACCAATCATTCTATGAACTTCTAAAGCTATATAAGTAAAATTCTTGACAGGTAAGGTTTCAAAATCTGCCCCAAATCTCTTTAATACTATTTATAATAATGTACAATTTAGAAGGTACTGTAGTTTTACTTTACAGTTATGCAAAATCTGAGGAATCATTTAGGAGGTAAAATGAAGACAAAAGCAGGCCACTATAATGTTGCTTGCAAAGGATTATCTAAAAGTCCTTAAGCATTTCCAGAAGCTTTGGAAGAATTACACTCATCATACTAATCTATGAAAACATGTTCTTGTATTCAGTAAGAGGCACACTACCAAGAACAACTCCCTAGAAAAGAAGTCATTCAAAGAAACCTCCAGAGGAAGAAAGAGACAGAGGCGAGACCTTAAATGTGAACAAAAATATTCCTAGGAACTAAAAAGACTAGACAGACTTTGTTGTAACTTAGACATCAAGCTGAATGTGAAGGAATGTCCTGGAAGAGCTGCTTAAGATGTGTTCAAGCATACAGTCTGTTAAATCTGTGTTTTGTTTCCATTTTTTTGCTCTTTTTTTTTTTTTTTTTGTTTGGTTGGGGTTTTTTTGTTTTTGTTTTTTAAATTTAAGCATGGTTTTTAATTGTTTTGTGACACTCACTTGAAGGAAATTGTCTAGGACAGTACATCTCAAAAGTCTGTTTAAGATACCATCACGGGGAACTCTCATTTTTCAAAGCTAACATTACTGCCTTGTGTACAGTCTTTCATCCATCTAATCTCACTGTGGCTGTTTTGATCCCTATAGATTTCTGTTCTTTTAAGGTACCAACAATTATTACTATAGTAAACAACAGTTCTTTATGTTTCTGTGCTAAATAAAGAATATTCACTGTTTAGTTACACAATGTAAAGTAGTCACTAGTTTCAACAGTAGCTATCATCTTGTCTCAAAATGAAGGAAGAATAATAAACAGCGATCATATAAAGGATTCAAGGGGAAAATTTGTCAGAATGCAGACTGAAGAAAGAGATACTGTGACTGAACAACTGAAGACTATGAAAAAGTGTATCAAGAAAAGCTAATCAAGACAATGATTTACAGTATTCTATGTCTGGTTCTAACATCTTCAGTCTAAGAAAGAATTCTGATGAATTGAGCAATTTTAAAAGAGGGAGCCAAGAATCTTTTTCTGAAAAGCACCCTTTGAAGCACATTGAAGAATTGCTCACCACATACTCGCACTATTGAAAAATAAGGTGGAGTGTGACTTGATTTCAAATTGTCTTTATGTGGAAAGACTGTGACTCAGACTTCATATTTGCCAATCAAATGCATAACGAAACACAAGGGGGGAAACGTAAATCAGTGAGAAACAAAAACCTTCACTGCGAAGGTAGTTAAACATAGAAGCATCTTATCTAGAGATGCAGCAAACTTCTTCACCAAGTCTTTTCATCAAGACTGAAAGCATGTTGGTAGGTCCACACTGACACAACCATAAAGCAGGAATTAAGACTCAGGAAATACTTGATGAAATTGTATGACCTACAGTATGCTTGAGGCTAGATGTTTAAGCAGGTTTCACTTGGTTTTAAAAACGTGCACTGATGTGATCACTCATGATTGTGAGATCAAACATGATCCACAACACAAAAACCATGACATAACTGTTGCATATGCAAATGCTACAAATGTCAAATAGAATTCAGACTGTCTTATGCAGATTACTATTTCAGAGACACTGAACCCTTAAAATATGCTTTACTATATATTGAACCTTTTGTTGGAAATTTTCATCCTGCTTCCCTTGCCTTTTCCTTTTTGTCCATTTATAATTTTCATCTGTGTCATTTCCAATTCACACAGTACAGTCTATTGTATCTTAACAACAACTCAGTTTCAAAAGAGACATAACTTTAAACTGGGTTTAGAACTAGTGTGTCCAGTCATTAGAAATTCATTTCACAGTAGAAGAATACAAAAGATGCGTTACCTCGGCTTTTGGCAGCTTCCTTCAAAGCAGCTAGAATCTCTGGCTTCAGGTCATCAGAAAGTAGCTTTCCTTCCAGTCCAGGAAAGAGTGATCTAGCATATCATTAAAAAAAAAAAAATTAATCACATTTTAGCAAACACCTGATTTATTTCTGCTGTTGCACAGACATTATCAGCACAGTAATCATCATGGTCAAAGTCACATGCAAAGCAATTGCTTACATATGCAGAACAGGGCTACCAGTGAGCATTTCCTTGTAAATGAGAAAATCATACATTTAGAAGCAGAGAGTAGTAAGAAAGCAATTATTCCAACTACTTTTCTCAAAGATGGTAGAAGCAAGTTTTACTTTCATAGAAAAACTTGAATTAGAAAATTATTTTCATGTTTTCCTGGACGAGGAGATCAAGGGCACCTTGAATAAGTTTGCAGACAACACCAAGCTGGGTGTGAGTGTTGGTCTGCTCAAAAGTAGGAAGGCTTTGCAGGGGGATTTGGACAGCCTGGATCAATGGGCTAAGGCCAACAGTAGGAGGTTCAACAAAGAGAAACTGAAGGGCTGTTTTAACCATTGAACTCAATATTTAAAACTCTTATTTAAAATATACCTGGGAAATTCTTCTGAGGTTATGTAAACTACATCCTGTTCTGACACAGATGAGGAAAAAGGAATAAAACTTCCATTCTGCAATGGCAAAAGCTCCAGTCCAATTAGCTCACTGTAGACTTCATCAGAAAGCACAAATTCTAGAAGATGAAGTTTTTCTTCAGCAGGTCCACTGTGCCCAGATTTCCTTAGTACTTGTCGTACTACAGCAGGAGTCACTTTTTTCACAGCTTTAGGAGTAGAAATAGTAAGATGCACTGCACTAGCAATATTTGCTGGTACTTTGGCAATCTGTTTCCCTGAATTCTGGAGGTAGTTGAGCACAGCCTGTGTGTACTCCAAATTCTCATCCATTTCAGAAAAGTACACCTGTTCCACTTTTATCCACTGATTACTCACTGAGTAAATAACTGTATTCTGGAGCAGCTCTTTAAAGAGAGGTACTACAATTGGTTTCCAGGGAACCCTGATTTTGTTCTCATCGGGCCATAACCTATAAATTCTTTCAGCTGACAATGGAAAATCTGAATTTTTCTCAGTCTCCATTCGCTTGATAGCTTCCAAAATAAGTGTGCTATATGCCTTTGGCACTACATTTACTACAAGTAGATCATTCCACAAAGCTGCTGGATCTCTCCACTGATCCAGCTCTCGCCATTTGATACTTCTCCTATTGTCTGTGAGACCAAAGAAACCACTAACATGTACTGGGAGTCCAGTTTTACTTTCTTCACCTGGAGGCAAGGGCAGGAAACAAAATGCTCTTCCTGAAAAGTCTGCTGCAGCTTCTTTTCCATCCCCGTTAGATGATAAAGACATGGCTATTCCAATAGTAGGAACAAATTTCAAGTCATCAGCTAAACAATCCAGTTCAGTACACATTCCTCGACCACCTACACAATTACATACCAACCAAGATGTCTTCTGTGCGTCCTTAACACTCTCATCTTCTACAACTATATTTACGTGGTATGTCACACATGTTATGCTATTGCTGGGAACTCCCTTACAATACTGACTTATTGCAGTTCCTAAGATTTTGATAGAATTAGGTCTTTCATGTTTCAAGGCCTTGTTCTCACTAGCAGTTACTCTAAAAATTAGCTTCTCAGTTCCGTCGGCTTCCCTAACGTGCAATGAAACATCTTGAACACTCTTCAAAAAGAGCAATACTGTGTCTGCATCTGCTCTGAAGGATTCAAACAGCTCCAAAACTTTCTGTTTGTCATAGACATTGCTGCTCAGTTGAGAAGGCTGCAGACGAAGTGGGAAACGAAAAAAGGTACCAGGAAAGTTTCCATTCTTAAAGGTTTCCTTTGTGCTACCAAACACACCAATGAATGGTGCAAACTGGTCTGTAAGTTCATTGATTTCCTTGCTATCTTCTTTTAGATTCCAACACTGTCCTGATTCATGAGGTCCGAAAAGGGTTTGATGAGGATCAAGCATTCCAATCTGGTCACCACTGAAAATACTAGGGACATCTGTATACATAAAAAATACAACTATTAATAATACTAAACCAATGTATTTCTCAAATGCAGTCTTAAAGAACAAATTTTAAAAGAGCAAGAAATACAAGTATTACAAAACTGATGAACCAATGATAATACCTAGGGAAGTGGTTAGAGGTGTTTAAAAGAAACGTACATGTGGCACACTGGGACATGGTTTAGTGGTAGACTTTATAGTACTAAGCTAATGCTTGGACCTGATGTTCTTGAAGGTCTTTCCCAACCTCAACGATTCTATGATTCTGATGACACAGAATAATTCAGTGTTTATTAACAGGAAGAAACAAGCACAGTCCTATCCTGCAATTAAATACACAAATGGTCATACGACTATTTGAATTCTAGCAAACAGTGAACAATGGAAATAACTTTTTCCAGCTATGTATTTTTATATTTCAAATATTTTTAGGGAAAAAAATAATTTACTAAGGATATATTCTATTACACTCATACTCTGTAGATCTTGAAGGCTTGCAAGAAGTAATCTTGTGCATTTAAAAGAATTCCCAGAATTATCAAACCACTGAACATATTAACTAAGATTTTATTCATGCTCTACTAGGTAAAATATTGTGAAAAAAAAAAATCCTGTGTCTTACAAACTGACTTCACAATTTCAACGAAAACTTGACTCTTATTCTGTACTGTTATAACAATGTAGACTGTAACCACTATTTACATTACAATACAGAAATATTATATTTTGCCATCATAGTAAGCTTCAAGACTAAGTACCAGTTTGTGAAAAAGGGTCACAGGACTTTTTTTGTATAAGGTCTCCCTTGAGTTCACAAGATGTTAGAGGTTGGAAGGGACCTCTGGAGATCATCAAGTCCAAGCACCCTGCCAGTGCAGGACCATAATCTACTGCAAGTCACGTAGAAACGCATTGAGGTGGTTCTTGAAAGTCTCCAGAGAAGGAGACTCCACAACCTCTCTGGCCAGCCTGTTCCATTGCTCTGTGACCCTTACAGTAAAGAAGTGCTTCTTTATGTTGAGGTGAAATTTCCTGTGCTGCAGTTTATATCCATTCTATCACAGGGTGCAACTGAGAAGAGTCTGTCTCCTCTCTCTTGACACCCAGCCCTCATATATTTATAAACATTGATTAGATCCCCTCTCAGTCTTCTCTCCACCAAACCAAAAACCCCAGGTCCCCCACTCTCTCTTCAGAGGGCAGTGCTCCAGCCCCTTAATCATCTTCATAGCCCTCTTTCGAGTAGATCCCTGTCCTTCCTGAACTGGGGAGCCCAAAACTGAATGTTATATTCCAGGTGACGTCTCACCAGGGCAGTGTAGAGACAGAGGAGAATTTCCCTCAATCTGCTGTACTATTTCTCTCAAATGTAAATGTGCATACAGCTAACTTAGAGAATATAATTTCTCACATGAGATAAAATCACTGCTTATCATGCAAAGAACCTGTATAGAGCTTTCACATTTTTACTTAATGTATCTGTCCTATATTATGGGCCTCTCTAATATGAAGAGCAGTGCCTAACTGAAGTAAGTGTTCATTTCAACATAAAGGATTAAGTACATAAAGATGTAAATAACCCCCTCGAAAACCTTCAAAATCCAAAGGATATCTCATAGTTTTAGAGACATTAAAATGCTTGAGGAAGCTTAGCCAGAGATCTAATTTTAAAATGCACTATAGAGAAAATATTAAGCATTTGATGACTATCTAAAATAAGTAAACAATTTGAAACATCAATATTTTAATTTTAAAATATCTACTGAGAGTACCTGTTATATGATAAACTGAATTAAAGCCAATCCCAAATCTTCCAACTTTTAGGGGATCATCTTTCTTCCTACTTCTTGCTATTTCCTGTATACCATGCCAGTCCTCAGGGGTGAAAATTGCATCATTGTATGCATAAAATGCTGGCCCTATAATAAATAGGCAAGTGTTACAAAGATGATAGAAGAAAACTGTTTAGTGTTTAAAATATCTAGGAAATTAGCTTACATAACTGAGAAAGTATGTGTTTAAAATATTCATGTACAAATGTAATGAGGATGGTGTGTTTCAAGTCAACATCAAATGATGCTCTGTGATGAAAGTGAGCTATAAAGTAGCAGCAAAAGCAGAAGTTAGGAGATGGATTTTTTTTACCTCTCTTATATGGTACTTAAGAGATTTATACTCTCTTTGGTATCTAGTTCTGGTGTCCACATTTTAAAAAAAATTATTCTGAACAGCTGGACAGAAATCAGAAAACAACAAAACTTCTGGAAGAAGTGTCCTGTGGCACAAGGTTTAAAATCAGTTGGTTAAGTCTATCAAAAAGATGTTTGAAAGACATACTAATCAATCTATTAATACCTCAACTGGAAGGGAATACATAGCAAAATGCAACAACAACCCATGTCTAGAAACTAAGACAGACAAATTCAAATTAGCAGACATAATGAGGCTGATTAACAACTGAAAAAAAACCTAGAAACAAGAAGTGGATCATCCATCATTGAAATCTTCAAATCATGACTGAATTAGCTTTTGTGATGATTACGCAAAGCTGTTTGATAAATACATAACTGACCTCTAGCACACAAAGCTATAAGAGATGATACAAAACCTTTAAGATTACAAGAAACTACATTTGCAGTATACAGGCAACATAAAGTCTAAGGTCTAGGTATAAAAGTGAGAGAGTAAGAAATGGGGAAGAAAAGATAACTACCTAGAGAATGCTGAAATATAAGGGGCTAGAGTAATCTTTAAATTAAGAACTGGAAATTGTTCTCAAAAGGTAGAGGTTAGTATCTGGAAAATCTGCATTACTGCCTTAATATTCCAAGCATTCTTTTACCCTGTGTCTTAGTTATTAAATCTTGTTGACTCTACTAAAAATCCTTTCATATATTTCAAGATGCTGACTGAAGCCAGGGAAGTAAGTCAAAGTAACACAGCCACTGTGGGAGAACTGACTTAGAATAAAGCAGAATATGAAGGCTTTTTCAAACAGCATTAACTGGAAGCAGTTGGAAAGCTGCTGCTGCCAACCTACAAGATGACAGTGTAAGGCCTTCAACAGCAAACATCAGCTCTGGAAAACAATTAGCAACGTTAGAACACAGACAAAAATATACACCCAGTAAGGCAGTCATCTCCACACAGCAAGGAGAAAACCACATGTAACACATGCACATTGAAGAGTAACAGCCAAAATTAATAAAAATTATACTTACCCTGATATTGTGCCATGTCCTTTGACCACAGAGTTTCTGTTCCATACTGAGTTTCATCATATAAAAACCTAACCTCTGTGGCACCAGCATCTTCTGCATTCTGTATCAGTTCCTGGGGCAGCAAGAAAAAAAACAAACAGTAACATGTTGTACATATTGTAGCAATGGATCTCCATCTTAAACAGTAGAAAAATAACAGGCAATTGTCTTAAGGGTAATTGTTTTCATGTTTCAACCAAAATAAATTTCATCCAGTTTACCTGAACAAAAATAGGTATCATTATAAAAGGAATATTCACCAAAATACTCTAAGTACCAAAAATATCACATACAGGTAGTTACAAAGCTGAGAAATACATTACTAAGCAGTTGCTACTATAACTGTATTATCCCAAATCAGAGTTGTAGAAGTCTCAAAACAATGCAAGAAGGCATAAAAAGAACCCTAACTTTTTTTACATTACAGTTTACTGTTAAGCACACACAACAGCTGCAAGGCAACAGTGAGGCAACAGTCATAAAAGTCACTCTTCTGTGTATCAGCTAACATTTCACAGTATGCAGCAACCATTCAAGAGCAATGGTGCTTACTTCCAACACCACTTCAGCAAAGGGTTGCAAAACAGTTTTGATCAGTAACTCTCTACATCATGAACAGAGCTCACCTATTGAACGAAACTCATAGACTAGATAGAATCTTATGTTAAGATTGAGTATTTGTATCATCATAGTGGCAAGAACTATAGAAAACTCTAATAACTAGAATGTCAATAAAGTAGTTCTGAAAACACACATTAATAAAATATCCAGTCCCACTTACATCAAGAGCATTATACACTGAAGACACGTAAGCATGATTATAAATACTGAGAGGATTAACGCTTCACACAATGCTCTGTTTACACTAAGTCATCAAAGTGTTATCAAGGCTCCAAAGATATGCACTCATATAGACCTACATACACACATACACACCTGTGTAAGATGGGCATAAGGAAGTGTCTTAGACAAACTGAAAAAGTATGTAGGCACATCACATCCAATGTAATAATGCAACATACATTTATTTCCATTATGCATAAAAATAAAAAAATTGCTAGCAAGATGCATTCTTTTTAGTAAAGATCCATCAACTAGCAGTAGGTAGTCCAGCTTAGGTTGCAATCTAATATACTGTTGATAGTAAAATATATGGTTTTAAAACTATAACCTCTCAACCTTTTACTTTGTGGTATGTTCAGTCTATAAATCATATTACAAAAGTAACCAAATTATACTGTTTATATTGTCACTTCCAGGTAATTTTGAACCATAATAAGATAACAAGGGATATACTTAGAGTTCAGCATAAATAATACATTTTTGAAAAGAATCTCCACAAGGTATTCCATTACAAAAAACATGTAATGCTGCTTCTAAAAGGATAATCATGGCAGTCATTCAGAAAGACATAGAGAGATAGCCGAGGCCTCTAGAAATATTAAATAAATAGTACAGAAACCATCACATAGCCAGAGACTTGCATTCATGCTGTGGTATAAGGAGCATTTGCTACATTCAGCTCTAACAACACTGTATTTGAAGAATCCAAACAGTTAAATCAATTTTAACTGATCAGCAAAATTCCTGGTAGTAATCTCTCCCTAAAAGCCTGTTAACTCTAAATTGCAAAACATAAAAAGAAGAATGTTTCTACATGTAGATTTACCTATCTGACTTCTAAGCACGTTATTTTTTCATGTTAGGATGAAATTTTGGGTTTGCATTGTTAAGAAAGTATTAACCCTTCATGATTTAAATGCTGTGAATCATTTAATTCATGGTTTCATTTTCTAGAGATTGTTAGTGCTGGGAAATTAAAAATGTAAGCACTTGCCCTGTGAACAGACACTGCTCAGAACATATCCAGGATGCAGTTTGCCAAAACGGTTTGAGATATGCTTATCTTAAGCACTCACCCCTGCTTCCATGGTTGCAAAGAAAACCTTCCAAGAGGCAGCAGGAACTGTCATCATCTGTCACTATTTATATTTGTGATTGAAATATATGGATATATATACACGTGTATGTCTCTATCAACTCCCTTTATTAGAACCTAGTATTCCCACATCCTAAGAAAGCTCATCTCCTAACATCCATGTGATGTAGTATTGTAGTATTCTGGATAAGAAGTTTAATATCTAGCTGAACTATTTATCTCAAATACTGTTCAGAAACCATGGGAGGGAAAAAAAAATGGCACTTCCAGACAACAGTTTAGGAACTTACAATATATCAGAAAAATGTTCTACAGGTACCTGCCTTTACCTCATGCAGGACTTGACAAATTTAGATTTATCTGTATTTTTTAAGATCATAGAATAAAACAACGGTTTGTGTTGGAAAGAACCTTCAAAGATCATCTAGTTCAATGCCCCCCTACCTTGGACAGGAACATCTTCCACTAGATCAGGTCGCTCAGAGCTCCACCCAATATGACTTCGAGCATTTCCCATGATGGGCCACCCATGACTTCTCTGGGCAACCTATTCGAGTGTCTCTCCACTCTCATTGTAAAAAATTTCTTCTTACATCCAATCTAAATCCACCCTTTTTCAGTTTAAAACCACTGCCCCCTGTCCTGTCAGTATAGGCCTTGGCATCAAGTCTCTCCCCATCTCTTTTGTAAGCCCCCTTTATATGTTGCAAGGCTGCTGGACTCGCCTGAACCTTCTCTTCTCCAGGATGAATAACCCCAAATCTCTCAAGATGTTCTTCATAGGAGAGGTGCTCTGGCCATGTCTAAAATAAGGTGGGGTGAACTTTTCTCTACCAGTTCACTATCCTAGTTACTGCAAATCAATGCTGTCATTTCCACTGTTAGGCTTGTACATGTAACATTCAAGTGTGGAGCATCACAACATAACAAGCTCTTCTGTTGCATACATTCTGAGATTCTGTGATTTGTGACAAGCAAACTCAGAAATATTAAACACAAAGAAAACCTGACAAACCCACAACTCCTCCTCCTCCACAGAAATGTAAACATAACTCCTGTACTAGAAGGAGTATCTAATAAGGTATAACAACAGTCAGATTTGCTGGAAAGTTTTAAACTAATGGCATTATGTCACACATAGTAAATAACTGCTAAATATACAATTTGTTGTATACCTTAAGTATCTGTCCTCCTTCTGGGTACCTTCTTAAAATATCCTTAAGAAAATCAACAAGTGGTGGAGTTGTTTGTCCAAAGCGACCTACAAAAAAAACCCGAATAAATAATAGATGCATTAGGCTACTATCCATTTAATTTCAGACACACATGAAAAAAAGCTACCAAATTATTACTTGGAAATTAGAAAAAAACCCCAAATGTTCCAATGTAGCAGCTTCTACAGGACTACTACTTTTTAAGCAGCAAGGCAGTATTCTAGATTAGTAGTGGCTCTAATATTTTTTAATAGCCAGTGATAATCCCTACTGACAGCTACACATGGGCACAGTACGCTTTGGCTCAAGTGTATACTTGTTGTTCTGGCATACCATGGTGTTGGGCCTGGTGCTAATTTTGGTGTTACTTGGGCTTAGCCCTGCAGGGAAAAAGTCTTATAAAGATACTATCAAGCATCGCAGTGTTCTGGTCTAAGAGTCTATCACAGACTGAAGGCTTCTTTACTCGTCAATTCAAACTCTAGTCTGAGATTAAACAGCAACTCCCTAAATCCAAACCTCTAGAACAAGTGCTTCCCACTTCTGCACATGTGTGTTTATGAAGTACATTCATAAATTTCCTTCATACATTTATGAAGTATTCAAATACATACACATTACATATGTTACGGAAAACAATATACCAAAAAAAACAATAAAAACCAACACAGAATCCTCAGCACTATGGAAAGACTGGGATAGAAAGATTTATTTGATGAGAAAACATCAAGTAGAAACATCAAACATCTTCTTGTCTTTACAAAATTTTCCTATCACTCTTTACTGAAGGTAACTTAATATCATCAATAAAAACAATAACATGGAATTGCAACTGACAGCTGAAAATGTGGAAAGTGTTTTATAACTTTTGTTATTTTTACAGTATAAAATCTAAGTCTAATGTGCAGACAGGTGGACTTGTTAAATACATTTCACTATGGGAACCAGAAAAAACAGAGTAGGAACTTTTAAGTGAGAGGACTGTGGACATTAGTCTAACTCTTCGTTCTTCGCAGGTAAGAGCAAAGCTGCACTATGTATACACAAAAATTACTCTGTTTGGGTATCATGACCTACTGTATCCTATCAAAGGTTGAACCTTGGTTTTCTTGATTATTACAGCTGGTTACACTTAACACAAAACTGGTCCCTCAAATGCAAAAGAGAAACTTTCCACAATAAGGGTAGTCAAGCACTGGAATAGAAGCCTAGAGATCGTGTGCAGTTTCTGTTCTTGGAGGCTTTCCAAATTTAGCCAGGCCAATCCTTGAGCAACTTGGTCTGATCTCCAACCTGATCTTGTTTTGAGCAGAAGTTTAGAGACCTCCTGACATCCCTTCCAACATGAATTATTCTGTGATCACATGGAAAGATTATGCATCATCTCACAGATACCAGCGATGAATGAACACAAAGGTGATAGGGGGGATGTTCAGAGTACTTCAGCAACAAATATGGTTGTCCATACTGACCATGCACTTCCTGAAGTTAAAAATTCAGAGCCTTTGCTGTAAGGAAAAATTATACATCAGGGCACTTAAAAAGATAAGTTTAACATTCCTGGAGCAGAACATGAAGAACAAGTGAAAGGATACCTAGAGCTTACCAGAAGAATAACTCTTTCCCATTTAAAGAACAAAATAATTTCAACTAACTCCATATAGTGTTAGAAAATGCTTTGATTTTCTCAGTTCAAAAACAGATACAACTATTTTTCATACCTCCTCCTTTCAATCCTTTTGACTGAAGCTCCAGAAAAACTTGATTTTGAGACTTACGTAGATCCACAATCTTAGCACCATCTGATAACTGAAATAAAAAAATCAGACAGATCTTGATCCAAACATTCTGCAGCATAAGTAATTTACTATAGCTTCAGATTTATTATATGAAGTCTGGGTTTATCTAGAAGTACACAAATACTCTGAAACATTTAATATTTCTTTGAGCAGCACTTTCAGTCCTTGAGGTCTAGGATGGGCTCCTTTGCCGAAGGATGAAAGGTACTTTATCTGTTTGTTAGTAACAGGACAGAAAAATTGGGCACAAACGAATCAGGTGGAAGAAATGCTTATAATATTATATAGAGTAAGACACGACTTCCCACTTTTTCATCTGAAAAACTGCACATTCTGGGAACGTCTGGAAACATGCAACTAAAGCAGTCATTATTTTAAGGTGCGTGACTGTAAAGAAAATAAACATCCAGGGAGTACACGGTTTATTCACTCTAAAAAATACATATAGTCATGCAATTTAATGGGAGTATCAGCTGAAAGCAGCTAGTAATACAGAGTATGTAGAGATAAAAAGTATGTCACAAAAAACATCCCTGAAGAATTTGACAGCTTCATCTCCACATTAGCTCTACATGCAGATCTATGGATTCTCTGGGAAAAACATGGAGAAACTGGGGCAAACTAAGCAGCAAATTCCATAGCAGCCCTTAGGAAAACTATTTAGTAATCATAGCACCTAATGGTTCTGCTGTGATTCTAGTTTTGTGCAGCAGTGAGGATACAATTTGCTGACCAGATCCAACCCACAGGGAATCCGGCTGCCTCCCTGGGGCCTGGGTTAGACATGTTAGTAAGAAACTCCCTGGTCTCATATGCTCTCTGACTATCACCCACTATTGGCTATGCATGTTGGCAGTGATGTGACTCGCAAGAGAAGTCTACAAGTGATCAAAACAGACTTCAGGGCACTGTGAAGATTGATTGAAGGATCAGAGTACAGGTAGTGTTTTCCTCAATCCCTTCGGTGGTAGGGAAGAAAAGAACAGGAAAACACATCTGATTAGTACATGGATCAGAGGTTGATGCCATTAGTGGGATTTCAGTTTCTTGATCACGAGAAGGTTTACAAAGCACCAGGCCTGCTGGCGACAGACAGAGCCCAGCTATATCCAAGGGGAAAAAGGACTCTCACCCATGAGCTGGCAGGGTTCATCAAGAGGGCTTTAAACTATATTTGAAGCAGGAAGGGGATAAAATTAGGCTCAAAATTATGAACCTAGGAGTGGGCATGCCAATGTTGGGGGTGAAATTGATAGCCCAGCTCAAAAGCATCTATACCAATGCATTCAGCATAGGCAACAAAAAGGAGGAGCTAGAAGCCATTGCAGCAGATTAGCTATGACCTAGTCACCATCACAGAAACGTGGTGGGATGACTCTCATGACTGGAGTGCTGCAATGGATAACTATGTACTTTTTAAGAAAGGCAGACCAGCAAAGCAATGTGAGAGTAACTGGAATGCATTGAGCTCTGCCTAGGGAGGGAAGAAGGAGTTATAAATGTGTGAGTAAGAATTAAGGGACAGGATTATAGAGCTGATATTGTAGTGGGTGTTTACTACAGGCCACCTGATCAGAAAGAGGAAACTGATGAGGCCTTCTACACAAAGCTTAAAGTAGCGTTGTGATCACATAGCCTGAATATCAGAGGAGACTTCAACCACCCTGATTCTTGCTGGAGAGACAACATACCAAGGCACAAACAGTCCAGGAGGTTCCTGCTGTGCATTGATGATAATTTTTGACACAGGTGGTGGATGACACTATGAGGAAAGGTGAACTACTGGACCTTGTGTTAACGAACAACAAAGACCCGGTTGTGGATCCAAAACCTGGCGGCAGCTTTGGGTGCAGTGACCATGAGATGGTGAAGTTCAGGACCATGCAAAAAAGTAGCAGGATAGTAAGTAGGAAGAGTCAACTTTGACCTCTTCAGAGACCTATTTGAAAGAATTCCACGGGTTAAGGTCCTAGAAGGTAGGGGGACTGAAGAGAGCTGATTAATATTCAAGCACCACCTCATCCAAGCTGAAGACTAGCACGTACTCATGAGTAAGAAATCCAGTAAGGGAGGCAAGAAAACTGCATGGATTGAGCAAGGAGCTTCCGAAGATAAATGGAAGGAAGATCACAATACGTGGAAAAAGTAACTGGCCACTTGTAAGGAATATAGGAATGTTGCCAGAGTATGTAGGGATGTTACAAGAAAATCTGAGCCTCTCTTGGAATGGAATCTGGCAAAGGACGTAAAAAAATAACAAGAGGGGCTTCTTCTTTTGCGAGGTCATGGAGAACAGCGGAGATGCCTGAGGATTGGAAAAAAAACAAACAAACAATGTCATTCCAGTCTACAAAACAGGCAAGGAAGATCCAGAAAACTACAGGCCAGTCAGCCTCACACCTATCCCTGAAAAGCTGGTGGAACAGCCCATGCTGGAGGTTATCTCTAAGCATGTGCAGAAAAAGCAGAAAAAGAAGATTATCAGGAATAGTCAGCACGGATTCACCAAGAGGAAATCATGCTTGACGGATCTGATAGCCTTCTATGACGGTATGACCATCTGAGTAGCTGAGGGGAGAACAGTCGATGTTGTACACCTTGACCCTGGCAAGGCATTTGACACTGTCTCCTATAACATCCTCATAGGTAAGCTTAGGAAGTGTGGGTTAGATGAATGGACAGTAAGGTGGGTTGAGAACTGGCTGAACGAAAGAGCACGGCAGGTTGTGATCAATGGTGCAGAGTCCAGTCAGAGGTCTGTGGCTACTGGTGTTTCCCAGGGGTCAGTACTAGGTTCAGTCTTGTTCAAGGTACTTAACAATCTTAGCAAGCTTGCTGATGATACCAAACTGGAAGGAGGGGCTGACACACCAAAAGGCTGTGCAGCCATTCAGTGAGACCTGGACAGGCTGAAGAGTTGGGCAGAGGTGACCCTCATGAAGTTCATCAGTGTTAAGTGGAGAGTCCTGCACCTGGGGAGGAATAACTTCATGAATCAGTATATCTTAGGGATTGGTCACCTGGAAAGCAGCTCTGCGGAGAAGGACCTGGGAGTGCTGGTGGACAACAAGTTCACTATAAGCCAACTATGTGTCCTTGTGGCCAAGGCCAACAGTGTTCTGGGGTATATTAAAAGCACAGCAAGCAGGTAAAGAGAGGGTCTCCTTCCCCTCTACTCTGCCCTGGTGAGGCCGCACCTGAAGTACTGTATCCAGTTCGGGCTCCACAGTTCTACAGGGACAGGAAACCACTGGAGAGACGGCCATAGAACTACAACAGAGTCCCACAACACTGGAATTGACTGCCCAGGGAGGTGGTGAAGTCACCATCCCTGGAGATATTTAAGGAAAGATTGGATGTGGCACTTAGTGACATGGTCTAGTCAATGTAGTGGTGTCAGGTCATAGGCTGGACTTGATGATCTCAGAGATCTAGCCCAGCCTCAATAATTCTGTATGATTCTGTGAAAGATGATTAGGGCACTGGAACATCTCTCTTACAGAAAGACTGAGAGACCTGGGGCTCTTTAGCCTGGAAAAGAAAGACCGAGAGGAAATGCTATAAATGCATATAAATATCTAAAGGGCAGAGGTCATGAGGATGGGACTGGGCTCTCTTCAGAAGCGGCCAGTGATAGGACAAGAGGCAGTATCTATGAACTGGAACACAGGAGATTTCACTAGAACTTAAGGCAGTACTACTTTACTTTGAGGTTGATGGAGCACTGGAACAGGCTTCCCAGAGATGTCATCTGCTTCTCTGGAGACTTTCAAAACCCACCTAGACATGTTCCTGTGCAATCTGAACTCTGCAAACCTGTGTTAGCAAAGGGGTCTGGACTAGGGGATCTCTGAAAGTCCCTTCCAATCCCTACCATTCGGTGATTCTGTGATGTTATTATGCCTAGCACAGTAAGATATGTAGAATTAGAAGTTGCTCTGTGCTAATTAGAAACTTAATTCAAATTAGTTTCCATTTATAGTAAATTATATTGAAATTATGATAAATTATATCAGTGTCAGTTTATAGCAAAGTTCAAGAATACTTTCTCCCTTCAATGGGTGAAAGCTAAACACTAGAAAGAAGTTGGTTGGTGTTTAGACATAGATGCTTACCATATACCTACATTTAATAAACCAAAATAATTTCTAGTCTAACGGTATGTGACCATAATATAAAAACATTAAAAAGAAAATATTCCTTTTTACTTCACCAGTTTTAATACTACTTACAGTAACAGTGAGTTTATTTAAGTTTTTACAGAGATGTTATGCTTGAGCTGATCATGTCTAAAGATGTAAAATAGCTTACACTGGGCATACTACCTCCTCAGGACTAAGTTAAAAAGTAAACAGAATACTCTAACTCAGCACCAAGCACTGAAGGGACAGAACACGCACATTTTTTCAAGTAGGATTTTTGTACCAAAACATCAGAAGAAACTAGGAAATTGAACAGATTCAAATTAATAGTTTAACAATGTAAGGAACTATGAAAGAAAGAGATATTGGATTTTACTTTACATCTATAAATTACATGTAGCAGCTTTAATGGAAAAAATCATTTACTGATGAATATTCTACTACCTCAGTAAATTAGGTGCACCCTCAGTAAGTTTGCAGATGACATGAAATTAGGTGGGACTATGATCTGCTTGAGGGTAGGGAGGCTCTACAGAGGGACCTGGATAGGTTGGACTGATGAGCTCAGGTCAACTGCATAAGCTTCAACAAGACCAAGCGCTGGGTTGACAAGGCCAAGTGCAACCCCATGCAATTCTACAAGCTTGGGGAAGTGTAGCGGAAAAGGATGTGGGGGTACTGAT
>WBNM01031121.1:50637-120458 GCA_013399055.1 Ramphastos sulfuratus | reverse complement strand
TATAATTTATTCAAGTAATGTCACCCTGATACAAAAATACTAAACCACAAATACTCCCCTCAACAGCCTTGGGTCTCTCTTGGCACCCAGATAAAGAGGAAAAGTATTGCAGAGGCAACCCTGGTAGTCAAAACAGAAAATCACCCTGTGAATCAGAATAACTTTATCATGATTTTTTTTCCAGGCAAACAATATTTACCTTCCCTAGACTCTGCTGCCAGCTGAACAGACTCACATTTCCTATAATCAGGGAGTAACTTGTTTCTTATTCTCAGTTTAAATATGACCTTGACAGCAAGTTCACTTCTCAGACACCAAAAAGCTAGACTCCCAACAACTGTCTCTGAAAATCCCAACAGTTGAGGACATTCCCTTCATCCTGTCACTTTTTCTTTTGAGTCTGTTCACTGCCCTTCAAATTGAAGTCCTTTGGATCCATTGTAAGCATTCAAGAAAAACAAGAAAATGTATCTGTTGGTGATTTTGGATTTTTTATTTTTTTCCTAAATATTTTGAGTATTTCAACATGGTTTAGAAATATTCCTGCAGCACAGATGTTGCAGTTTCTCTCTGGTGCTGGCTATTGCTGTCTTGCTATAGCACTATTAATGCAGATACTGCACAGGACAGAATTCTTATAGTTGGATTTAGACATAACCTCTGTCACCCCAAAAGTCACCTTACTTGTTCTTATCACACTGGTAACTCCTGCAGTTGGAAAGCTGGGTGAGGTATGTGATGTGTAACAGAAAGATTGTTCAGGAAAGAGAATGAGTGAAATGAAAAGTGTTCTTGGAAAACACACTGAAGTAAATAACCAGTGTTAAGATGTTACAAGAGAAGATTTAAGAAGCTATGAATCAGAACAGACAATACTGCCCTGGAAGAAAAGAGAGGCCACAGAGTGACATTCCTCTTAATAAAGGAAGTCAAATACTGCCAAGGCAGATTGGAATTCCACCAAGAATGAGGGGTTTTGTCACTATCTTTGAAGGGAATTACATTATGTCCCGTACAGGGTGGACATAAGTAGAATTATATTAGATCAAGCCTTCTGCTCCTCCTCTTTTTACAATGTCATCACAATGTTTCAAGTGTCTGAGAGCACAACGCTGTGTAGAACTTCACTAAGTTGATTTGCCAGGTGCTGCTTTAGCAGGAGCCATATAATGCTTTTAGTTTTGGAACAGGGGCAATTATACCGACGGGGCCTGATTGGCCATACCTTCATTTTTGGAGCAGGAGATGAAGGACTTAGACACTGACTCTCCCAGGAATTATGCACATCCCACCTGTTCATTTTATTAAAACAATGACACCTCCACAGGAGTGGGAGAGGTGGAGAAGGGAGTATTGGTCACAGAAGGAATGACAGCTTGGTGTGTCTGCTCATGCTATTGATTAAACTTCCTGACAACCTCACAGGGAAGTTAATTACTGGGACGCAAATTAACACCCTTGCAAGATAATGGAGAAAACAATAATTATATTAAGAACTCAGGGGGCTAAGTTTTCTTGGCCTTGAGCCCAAAGCTGTAAGCAGTGTTTTAAGCAAAGCCACTACTCTACTGCTTAGGGGCAAATAGTTTGAACCATATTGATTTAAGTCTTTATTCTCGGTGATTAAAAAGCACCTTCAACTGCCAGTGAGTCTGCTCAGACCTTTCACAAGGAGCTTTCAATTAAGATTTCAAATGAGACTCGCTTTGCATCACAATTGGGCTGTTGGAGTCAATGGAGAGACAGACTGTGCTACCTGGAATGACCTGTGCCATCACACCTTGGGTGTACCACCTACAAAGGGCCCTTTGATAGGTACTGTCACCCATTCTTCTGAATCAATGAAAACAAAGCTTGTTAGAGAGAGGAGTTCCATGTGTTGGTTTTACAAACTGAAGGAATCCACCAGAATGCAGTTTGGATTCCAGATTATTTCAAGCTTATGCTACATGCATTGGAATTGAAGAACAGTAATTGGAACAGCAGTAATATGTCAGTGGACTATGGTAAGAGAGAGCATCTGCAGATGACAGTGTGGGAATCTGAATGTACTGTCTGTGATGGCAAATCAAACCTAGTCATCTGTGTCAGAAATAGCGTGGTCTGCAAGAGCAGACAGGTACCCTGTATGCATCACTGGTGAGGCTGCACTGTGAATATTGGGTTCGCTTTTCATCCCACGTACAAGAAAGACATCGAGATGCTGGAGCAGGTCTAGGGAAGGGCAACAAAGCTGGTAAAGGGTCTGGAGAACAGGTCTGGTGAGGAGCAGATGAGGGAATTTGAGTTGTTTAGTCTGGGGAACAGAAGGCTGAGGGGAGACCTTCTGGCTCTCTACAACTCCCTGAAAGGAGGTTGGAGCCAGGTGGGGGTCAGTCTCTTCTCCCAAGGAACAGGTGATATGAAAAGAGGAAATGACCTCACATTGCACCAGGGGAGGTATAGGTTGGACATTAGAAGAAAGGGTTCTCAAACACTGAAACTGGCTGCTCAGAGAGGTGGTTGAATCCCCATCACTGGAGGTGTTTAAAAGACACAGAAATGTGGTGCTGAGGAACAGGTTTAGTAGCAGCCTCGGTTAATGATCTGACTGAATGATCTTAAGTCTTTTCCAGACCAAACAATTCTATTCTTATATGATCTTGCAATGTCATTTAAGACTGCAGTTCCAACATAGAGTCTGGAGAATGGTCTGGGCATCTGTCTTCCATTACAGTTGCAAGAAATTCCTGCTGATCAGAGTGCACATACAGCAACATCTGTGTTTACACTGACATTCCCAACTGAAATCTGCAGCTACCTTCTGCCATTTTACCCTTAGTAATTTGGAACAGGTGTCAATGAGACATTTGGTACATTAGCTATGTTTTAAAGTGTCTTACAATGTAATTCCTCTTTTTTTCCTCTCTCTCTTTTTTCTTTTTCTTTTGTATTTTTCCTCTTTTTCACTTTTCTCATGTACTGCAATAATCACAAAGAACCCTACAAACACAAATATATTTTTTACCTAGTGACTGAAAGGCAATCTGAACACTTTTGAGAGAACATCACTTCAGTTTACACAAGAGTTGTTGAAGGCATCATTTAGATCTTGGGGTTGTCATTACTGCTGGTAACAAGGGAGAAGGCTGGAACCCAAGTTGATATCTACATGATCTGGTCAATGTGTAGGCTTGGCAGCTCAGAAAAAAATTACCTTTTTACTTGACAACTACATGACTTTGATTTGAAGCCAGCAAGAGGCAATACAAAGGAATCCCATGGTGCCCACTTTTGCTAAAGCAGTGCTTAGAAAGAGTTTGAACCACAGCAAGAGAGAAAATCTGTGATTTATTGTGAGGGAAACAAAATTATATCAGATTTTTTCCCCCGACTAAACAGAGAGATGGATAAGGTTAAACATCACAGACTTAATGCAGACTTGCTGTAGTTTTGCTGGAGTCATCCTTCAGAAAGAACCTGACACACTGTAATCACAACAATATTTTAAAGTGTATGTCTGATGGAAGGGAGGAGAAAGAATGAACCACTTGAGGGAGACTGGTTGTATTCCTTAATGCACTGTTGGGAGACAGTAATGTGGCCCATAATTAAAATTATTCCAGAACTTCAGCTGACAACAGTGCATGAAATCAGGAAAAAAACTAGTGCTTATCTGATGTTGTAGAATTCCTTCCCCCAGGTTTTCTGTGTCTTTATGCTGCAATTCGTATTTGCTCTTGATGACTTGGATTTGTCATCAGCTCTTATCAGAAAAGCTTCTGTCAAACAAACATCTCAGATTTCTGTCTTCAGCACTGGAGAATCTAGCTCAATTTATTTACTTTATAATAATATAATGATATACTACTACTACTACTACTACTAATAATAATAATAATACCTCTACCACTACTACTACTACTACTACTACTACTACTACTAATAATAATAATAATAATAATAATAATAATAAAAATACCCCAAACCAAACCAGAACAACCACAAACAAAATCCCCAAATCAAACTAAGCAACTAATTTAACTTTTAATGTAATCTATTGAAGCCTAAGTCAAAGATTTAGAGATTTGAACTAGAACGGGATAGGTTTAAGGTGGACATCAGGAGGAAATTCTTCCCAATGAGGGTGGTAGAACACTAGAACAGTTGGCCCAGAGATGTGGTTGAGGGCCCATCCCTGGAGACACTCAAGGTCAAACTTCATGGGGGCTTGAGAAACTTTATCTAGTTGGAGATGTTTCCTGCTGATTGCAGTGGGCTTGGACAAGGTGACATTTCAGGGTCCCTTCCAACCTGATGTATTCTATGATTCTAGGATTTAAATTTACATTTTGTTTAAACTGACTAGGGTTTTGTTGTTTTGTCTTGTTTTTCTGGTTTTTTTATTTAAGCATAAAATAATTTTAGTAAATTAAATAAGCTTTCTTACTGTGGTCACATCTGCTATTTTTAAATCATTACTCAAATTGACTGAAAGAAAAACTCAACAATTCCATTACCATGTGCTCAGCACCTAAGAGTCTCTACATGGAAGAATATCAACTGCAAATTCTTTCCTGAGAAATGCCAAGAGATTTTTGTAGATTCTGAGATCAGCTATCATCACTTGCTATGCAAGTGTGTATTGGCTGATTGTATGTTTGTCATGCCCAGTGTCTGTTTTTGGAACAACCTTAGAATTCCTCCTTTACGGGTTCTTCACAGCCTCAATAATCATGAAGGTAGTGCTGCCCATCTCTAGTAAATTCTCCCCAGGGCATCTGCACTTCCATGTCACTGACAATTGTAATTTCCACTCTTGATTTTACTATATTTTACCACAGTTTGCAGCCTGTGTGCTGGAAACTATCTTCCCTGTGAGAACAGGGATCTTTACCCTTCACAAGAAACAGTTTGTGCTGGTTCGAGACTAATTGGAATATTCTAATAAGAGAAATTAGATCATTGGTTACAGAAGAATAATAATGATAGTCTATAACATTCATTGGTTTGCTAAAAGGGATAAAAAGCCAAAGTGCAAATAATTCTATCTCTGCATCAGAGCACTTGCTCCCTTCACTTCTTTGCTCTGCTCTAATCTCTCCCACTAATCTTGGTTAACAGTTAAGAAGTAAACTTTGATTATTGTTTTCTGTCTGGGAGAGAGACAGGGGAGCATTGAACCCCTTCTGAGCTTCTTTTCTTTGTCTGGGAGGGAATTTGGGTTTTTGTATTATTTCTGATTCATATATAATTGTAAGTATTTGTAACTATATTGTGTATATATGCTTGTAAATTTAGCTCTGCTGTAAACATAGCTTTATCTTACTTCCAAGCCATCTGAGCTTGTCTGGTAAATTTTCTGTTGGGAGAGGAAGTTCCTTAACCCACTACACAGTTCAAAGCCTGAAATCACACAGTGTTATTTTACAGAAATATGTAGTGTTATCAACAAATGGTTGGTCAATCTTTTGAGAAATCATGTGGCAGATTACTCAGATGTCCTGGTTTGAACTAGACCAGAACTTATTCTGGTTGGGATTTGATTGTCAGCTCAGTCTCTGCTCCCTGAGGCACTTTTTGAAGTTCAAGATAGGTTTGCACTGCCAGGTGCTGCTTCTAGCAGGGACAAGCTGATGGGCAGAGTTACTGCCAAGGACTGGGCTGCAGAAAGGCTCTACCTTAGACTTTCTCCTCTGCAGACCAAGGGCACTGCTACAACTTCTGCCTCAACCTGGGGGGCAGAAAGGCAGAGGTGGCACCTGCGGAGAGGAGCAGACAGGGCAGGGGACCCTCAACTGCCCAATAAGAGATTGTATTCCATGGATGGCATCTTCAGGGGTAAGCTGAGGGGTCACCAGGGTCAAGCTGCTTCTTCAGTGGCTTTGTCCCTTCTGCCTTTGATCCTGATCCATGTGTTCCTGAATCCAGTTCCAGAATCCAGCTCCTGACTCTGATTCCCATCTGCTGCTGAGTCTAGTGTGTGACTTCTCCAGCGCCTTTCCCCCAGCATCGATCGTGCCAATAGTGCTGTCATTGCCATCAGGAGTTGAGCGGGCTCTTGGTTTGTGTCTCTGTCTCTATTTCATTGGATTTTTCTTCTTTCCATCCCAATTGGTTTACTTTCTTTCCCACCCTATCCATCTCTCCCCTTTACAAAGAGAAATGGTTTGTAGGGAGTGTCTGTCACATTTTAGAATGTTTTGGCCCAACCCTCACCCCTGACAGATGTCTGTACAGCATGATCACCAGCAATCTCAAAATGAAAAGTGTGAATTGAAACATATTCTGTCTCTTAGCACCATCCAATAGCAAAAATACTCTGCACTGGTTAGGCCACACCTTGAGTACCGTGTCCAGTTCTGGGCCCCTCAATTTAAGAAGGGCATTGAGGTACTTGAACGTGTCCAGAGAAGGGCAACGAGGCTGGTGAGAGGCCTTGAGCACAAGCCCTATGAGGAGAGGCTGGGGAGCTGGGATTGTTTAACCTGGTGAAGAGGAGGCTTAGGGGAGACCTTATTGCTGTCTACAACTACCTGAAGGGTGGTTGTGGCCAGCAGGAGGTTGCTTTCTTCTCTCAGGCAACCAGCATCAGAACAAGAGGTCACAGTCTCAAGCTGCGCCAGGGAAAGTTTAGGCTCGAGGTGAGGAGAAAGTTCTTCACCGAGAGAGTCATTCCCCACTGGAATGGGCTGCCCAGGGAGGTGGTGGAGTCACCGTCCCTAGAGGTGTTCAAGGCACGTTTGGACATGGCACTTGGTGCCATGGTCTAGTCTTGAGGTCTGTGGTAACAGGTTGGACTTGATGATCTTTGAGGTCTCTTCCAACCTTGGTGATACTGTGAAAAATATTATCCAAGTGTGCATATGAGCTTCAATAGGTTGTTTAGATCAACATCAAGAATGAGAACACTTATTCTTCATATTTTCCAAGACCATTTGGGTTTGGTTTAAATAAAACAGACTTGCAGATCTGGGAAATAGATGTTCTTAGTGGAAAGAGCCTTCCTTCTTTCAAAGTTGACATTTCGCAGTCTGCTCATACTTCCTGTGGGAACATATGAACTGAAGGAGAAGGGAGACAGTTCTGAAAGGGCATCATCAAAATATGATGGTTTTCCACATTTTGCAGTATTGACGATGGAGATATAAATTCATGACACTATTAAATGGATAATTCTCTAAATCTCACTGAAGATTATGGAACGCTGGCCATGATCTCTCCTATTACTTTCTGCAGATTTTACATAAAAGGAATTATATAAGATGTGATTGCTACTGCCCCTCCCCCCCCCCCCAAAAAAAAAAAAAAAAAGAATGGGATGCCTGAACCTCCTCATCTTCAGTAGTACCAATATTTAATTCAGTAATAAGCTTATCATCTCTTAGAACCTGCTTTCTTCAACCTTTTAAATCCAATTCTTTTATACAAGGGATTTTGGGAACATCATTAATTCAGTCATTATAAAGAACTGGAAAAGTATAATTGAGCTGAGGAAGCAGGAGTCTAAAGTCCCAAAGCAATCTGTGCTGATGCAAACAAGAAAACTTCAGTAACTTTCAGTGTAGTTCTGTACAGTGAGTGAGGATTCAGATCTCATTTTTAGGTGAACCTTTCAAAACTGTGGATTTTTTTTTCAGATGATTTTAAGTCTGCCCATGTAAAGGGTGGCCAGTGCTCAATAGCAAGACATCCTGGAGTTATTAGGGAATTATGAAATGCATTAGACATGAAATCCAAATCCAGTGAATCCAGGGGTTTAAGAAGAAAACAGCTTGCAACAGCAATTCACTTCATCTAGCACTTTGCAATCAAAGCCATGATGGAGGGTGGATGCACAATGAAAAATAGTTTCAGCAAATATTTTAATGTGCAAGTTATTATCAATTTCTTTTGCCTGTGCTTATATCACTTGCACTTTCTGTGATACTGAAATTTACCTTTTGAAATACCTCCGTAAAGCAGATGCAGAAGTGATTGAAAAAACTCAAGCTCTACACTCTGAGAAGGTTGTCTTTTAAAGCTGGAGAAGGATACATTCCAAAAGAGTTAAAGGCTGACTTTTGGTGTTTAATTATACCTGTGAAGTCGCATGTCTGGTATCATAAACAGCTTTTGCGTTCAGTGGGCCAAGCTTTGCAAGGTCCTCCATGGCTCTGGCTCTGACCTCTTTAAGCTAGTGCTGAACATCTAAGTACGTAAGTCAAATCTAGGAAGTTAATGGGCTACAAATGATTAAAATAAGCACATATTTCAGTGCTTCACTGAGTCACCTTTAAGCTCAACTGTGACAGCTAAATTTCTGTCCAATTTGTTGTAGGCATGATATTTCCTTCCACAGTATTATGTATTTAAACTGAATGTTTGAAATAGTAACTTTCCCATTTCAAAGCTACTTCAAAAACAGCCCTCATAATATTTATTGCACATCTCCTCATCCCATGCTTTTCAAGGAAATATTCTAAACCAGATTTAGATTCCTTCAAGGGGAAAAAAAATAAATTAAAATAACACAACTATTCAGCACTTGGGAAAAATGCAAAGATGCAAAGACAAGGCAGCAAGCTGCCACTCTGTGTGTGCTATGCAAAAATAAATGCTTGGATGGAAGATTTCACTTTCATGTTTCCAGGAGGTCTCATAAACACAAGCAATAATGGGGAAAAAAAAATTATGAAAATGCACTTTTGCCACCTTCTATTGTTTGAACAGCCCTGTCATCCATGTCCTTATTTATTTTAATAGCCTTTTTAATTTAGAAAAATGAAATTAAATTGCTACATGGGCTGCTACAAATTTCTTTTAGATGTCACAGAGCAGATCACTTTAAAAGAAAATTGCTGTCATTTTAATTGTTTAAATGAAGAGGCCAGATTTCCAAAGGCACTTAGCAGCCAAGCACAACAGGACTGTGGTGCAGACAATAAATGATCATATTCTGATCTTTGCTGTCAGAATCCAGTCAGTGGATATTTTTTTAGGGGTCTTCATGTCCTTGTGTTCCGAGTCTTCGTGCCCACCTCTTTTAGAGCAGTGGGTCATCATCACTGTAAAAAAGCTAAACTGACAGATAGTCATCAACTGAGTTCTACATTAGAATTTGCTTATTTGCTCATTAAGTCTCACCAAGCAACTCCAAAAAAACCTCCCGCTCTCAGTGAACACATTCACAGGACTCTCAGACAACATATTCACAGAATTATGAAATTGCAGTATCATTGACTGGTGGGGGTTGGAAGTGACCTCTGGAGATCATCCAGTGCAATCCCTTACTAAAACATGGTCACCCACAGCAGTTTCCCCAGGATCACAGAATCACAGAATGTCAGGGGCTGGAAGGCACCTTGAAAGATCATCCAGTCCAGCCCTCCTGCCAGAGCAGGATCACCTACACCAGATCACACAGGAACGCATCCAGGCAAGTTTTGAATATCTCAAGAGAGGGAGACTCCATAACTCCTCTGGGCAGGTTGTTCCAGTGCTCTGTCACCCTCACAGTGAAAAAATTCCTCCTCACGTTTAAATGAAATATCCTGTGCCTCAGCTTCCACTCTTTNTTGCCTCTTGTCCTGTCAGAATCACAATGTCCAGGTGAGTTTGGAGTCTCTCCAGGGAAGGAGACTCCATAACCTCTCTAGACAGCCTGTTCCAGGGTTCTGGCATCCTTACAGCAAAGAAGTTTTTCCTTATCCTCAGATGGAACTGTACAACCCAGATCTACTTTTTGCCAATTGCTCCTTCTCCTGACTTCCACTGAAGGAGCCTGCCCCCATCCTCTTGTTCCCCACCCTTTAGCTCTTGCTGAGTATTGATCAGATCCCCTCTCAGGCTGCTTTTCTGCAGGTTAAGCAGCCTCAGGTCTCTCAGCCTCTCCTCATAAGACAGATGCTCCAGTACTTTCTGCATTGTTGAAGGCCTCAGTTGGACTCTCCAATAGTTCCCTGTATCTCTTGAACTGTGGAGCCCAGAACTGGATCCAGTACACCAGATGTGGCCTCACAAGGGCAGTGTAGAGGAGGGAAGACAATCTCCTACAATGTGCTGGTCACACTCTTCTTAATGAACCCAGGATACCATTGATCTCATTGGATATGAGAGCACATTGATGGCTCATAGTGAACTTCTTGTCTATCAGTACTCCCAGGTCTTTCTCCACAGAGCTGCTTCCCACTGTGTTAATCCCTAATCTGTACTAGTGTAGGGGGTTGTTCCTCCCCAGGGACAGGGCTCTACACTTGCTCTTGTTGAACTTTATGAGGTTCTCTCTGCCCAACTTTCCAGCCTGTCCAAGTCTCACTGAATGATAGCACAGCTTGAGGGGGTGTCATCCTTTCCTCCGTTTAGTATCACCAGCAAACTTGCTGAGGCTCCAGTCCACCCCTCCATCCAGGTTGTTGATGATGGTGTTGAACAAGACCGAGCTCAGCTCTGGCCGCTAGCAAACACCACAAGGTACAGACCTCCAACTCACCTCTACACTGCCGACATCATCTTCAGCACCACTGTAACTACAGGTTCCTACCTACTTCAAAAAATGTATTTTTTTTTTCAAGGCATCTTTTGATAGTCTCTGCTGTGTGAAACCAATTAGTGCTTGAGGGCTGAGGTTAAAACATCTTAAAATAGAAAGATAAAGTTTACTGAGAGGAGGAGGTAGAATAAGGAGCTGGACAAGTTCCTGCTCCTAGAACTTGAGGCAGAAGGGATACAGGAAAATTAGAACTATCAGAAGAACAACACATTGACGAGGTGGGGAGAGTTGCAGGAGTATTAGTGTAGTTTACCATGTTTTAATCCTACTAACATAGGTTGCCTTAAACACTTCCAAAGACATTGTGAATGTTCCATCCCTGGAAGCGTTCAAGACCAGGTTGGACAGTGTCTTGAGACACCTGATCTAGTGGAAGATGTCCCTGCCCATGGCGGGGGAGTTGGAACTAGATGATCTTTAAAGTCTCTTCCAGTCCAAACCATTCCACAATTCTATGATAACTCCATATTCTGGAATCTCAGTGAAACTCAGTGGCTTGTGATTACCCAGGTATTAGATTATCTAGTTGTCCTTTTAAGCTGCACAGCCCTGTGAAAGGCTGGCTTCATGCACATTAAGAAAGAGTAAATGGAACACTGATTCCATTAGAGGTGTTATTTCTAAGCCATGTGTAAGACGGTAACAACACAACTTCTTGGACTGATGTTCTCAGAGGTAATTTTGCTTACACATTAGTTCAGCCAAAGACCTCAAGAAACTAATGAAATTTGTTAATAAAGGCTGAACAGCTTTAGTATGGATTTTTGATAAGGAAACATCTGCTCATTTGCAAGGGTAGTAGCAGAGTCTGGAGGCCACAAGATATGATAAAGAATAAGCAGATGGTTCGGAGTAAATAATTTAAAGTAGCTCTTGTAATTTCTTTGAGAACTTGGTACATACCCTGATATTAAGAGGTTATATGAAGCTCATTGAGTTAATAGTGATCAAGTATGTATTGCTGGAGGGCAGCTAGGGAGATGAAGAAGGCAGCCAAATTTACTGAGATAAATAATACACAGCTCTATGCCCTCCAAAATGAGATTCAAGTAGTTTAAAAGTGCCAGAACAGCCAGAGTGAAATGGAATCTGCGGACAAGGATGAATGACGCATTCTGAACTGGAATATGTTTGGGTTTGTAATCTATAATAACCACAGTGGCTCAAAAGAGAATTGTTACTGCTGGCCAACCAAAACTACAGACCTCCTGTGTGAAAATCAGGAAAATTCTTCAAACACAGAGTAACAAAATGGTTGAGGTGGGAAAGAACCTCTAGTCCAAACCATTGCTCGAGCAGGACCACCTAGATCCATTTGGTTGGGACCATGGCCAGTCAATTTGTTTTAATATCTCCAAGGACAAAGATTCTGTGACCCCCTTAGGGCAACCTGTGTCAGTGCTCAGTCACCCTCACAGTGAAGAGGTCTTTCCTGATGTTCAGAGAGAATCTCCTGTGTTTCACCTTGTGCCCATTGCCTCTAGTTCTATCACTGGGCACCACTGAAAAGAGCCTGGCTCCATCTTCTTCACACTCTGCCTTCAGGTATTTACCTACACTGGTAAGAGCCCCTTAAGCCTTCTTTTCTCCAAGCTGAACAGTCCCAGCTCTGACTTTTCCTTAACACTTCATTATTTTTAGAGACTCCTTCCAGTATAATAGAGTCTGTCTTTTACTGAGGACCCCAGACTGGAACACAGTACTTGAAGTGTGGCTGAGGAGAGGAGATGGATCCTCTCGCTCACCTGTTTCGACAACAATCCTCCTAATGCAGCCCAGGATCCCATCAACCTTTGCTGTAAGGACATGCTGCTGGTTCATGGCCAATCTGATGTCCACCGGGCCCCCGAGTCCTTTTTTCCCAAGCTGTTTTCTATCTGGGTGTCCTCCAACATGTCCTGGTGCCTAGTACAAGACTCCACAAGTGCAGGACTTTGGAATTCTCCTTGAATTTCATGAGGTTCCTGATGTGATACCTACTCTCATTTCACACAATGTTGCATTCATCTAACATGATGACTCATTGCAGTTGGATGTGTATGCAGAGAGTGACCATAGTAAATTAGTACCTTTTTACAGTTGGTAATGCTCAGGACATACATTTTTCTTTTGCATCTCATGATTTAGAAGGTAAAATAATATCATATGCTACCTATTTTGGAAGAGAGCAGCAGGCTGTAGAGAAAATAATCCTATTGCTATTTAAAAAAAAATTTCATTTTCATTATTTCTGGAAATTCAGATGGAGAAAACTTTCAAAGACAGAAACTAAATTTAGCCACTCACTGATTTCAAATGGGATTTGGGCACTGAAGGCTTTCCATTTTTTTCTTTTAATTTTTTTTTTATCTTGAGCAGACAGAAGGAGTGATAACAGTGACAGCAAACAAACCACCTTAAACAGAATATTTACTTCTTCCTCTTTAGGCTGAATTCACCCTGCAGATAATGTCCGTGACCTCATGTGAACCCAGTAAGATGTACAGGTCTGTCTGAGGGGGCAAAATTCATTTGTGGGCTTTCAGAGGACTACTTTGTTAGATGTAGGATAGGAAGGGTTAAGAAGTGAGAAAAGTCAGAAAATGAATGCTATTGTATTTAAGTTTACTTGAATCTGGAGTTCACAGTGTCAAGGATGGAACTGGTTTACTCATTTCTCTGCAGCCCTCTGATCATCTTTGTGGCCTCCCCTGGACTTGCTCCAACAGTTCCATGTCCTTCCAGCACTGGGGCCCCCAGAACCACACTTAGTGCCCCATGCACTTAGTGCCCCAGGTGGGGTCTCACCAGAGCGAAGCAGAGGGGCAGAATCCCCTCCCTCTCCTGCTGCTCTCACCACTTTTGATGAAGCCCAGGACATTTTTGGCCTTTGGGCTGCCAGCAACCATTGCCAGCTCATGTTGAATTTATCATCAACTGACACCCCCAAGTCATGACTGCTTTCAAGCAATAGATATAAAAAAATAATGTATGCATTGCTCTGTCACATTTAAGTATGCTACTGATATTTCTTCTTCTCACCTTGATTTTTCCCATGACCACTGGATAATCTTCCACCACAAAACTGATACTTTTTCCCCTCCTTTGGCTTCTTCCTTATCACCCTCTTTTTTTTTTTCTTTTTTTTTTTCTTTTTTTTTTTTTTAATTTTTTTATTCACAGTGATTTGTCCCAGGTCTGCTGAGCTCTCCTTACTTTTCTCACCATCTGGCTAGACAGCTGTTACTGATATCACTGAGAAAATGAGTTGTGAGAACAGTTGTTCAGAAGCTGATTTTACCTGCAGTTCTCATTCTCTATGGGACTGGAAGTTCTGATGATCAGGAAGGGTGAAATGATGGATGAAACAAACCTCAATGCTTTAAAGAAAACTAATGTGGCACAAATGTGTTGTAGAGACAATATGGTTAAGTTCAGTTTGAAGAGAAACCATATAAAGAAGTTACCAATTATGATGGGAAGAAGGATTAACTACTTGGTAAATCAAGGGCTGTCTGCACTTCATGGTGTCGTTGAAGAGACAGGATATAGGTGAAGGAGGAACTCTGACCCATCACTGAAAACTGGATGAAGCAGCTGTTTCAGCTACGTTACAAAAGTTCAGGATATCAAGTAAAGTGTGTAACTTGACTTTGTTCCTCCTTTGTTCTATTTCCTGCCTCCTCCAGTACATTTCCTGCTCTAACAGGGACCAGTTCCTCACAGCACTGGTCTCCACAAAATAGATGAATACACAGACACAGCTGCCTAAATACTAATTGAATTATTGCCTGCTGACATTCACGAGGTGAAGACAACGCTTACTAGCATAAAGTTATACTAATTAAGACTCAGATCCAGGATTTCAAGTAAGTTTAGCTTCAGATGTGTGAACTGTTCCAGAGACTTCAGATGGAGTCTGTTGGACAAATACTTTTTGTGAGATACAGCCAAACAGACAAAAATGTTATAAACCACCTCACCCGACTCTTCAAATTCACTGTTGTACACGTTCCAAGTCTCACTTATGCGGAGCAGGTTTTCTTCCATGGCTTGAATGTCCATGTAGGGACAGTTGCACTCTGGGAATTTCGGACCACACTGACACCAGCAGTCATTGTCCTTGCAGATAAACTCCCCCTCTGAATTGCAGGCAATGTAGCTCAGAGCTGCCTGGACAAAGTGTTCTTGGAGGTACTCAGGCAGAATGACCTGAAGACCTGAAGGAATCAAAGATTATGGTATTAAATGCAAAAGGAATGCTCAAACCGAGTCTTTTCCACAACCTTCCTAACAAACAAACAAACAAACAATTAATGTAAAAGGATGTTATGTGGCTTTTTTAGGAGAATTGACACATCTGTCTAGCATTTGCACTATGCCACATATTTCCTTTCTTAAAAATTAGTTTCAGAGGTGTTCCCCACATTTCCCTTTCAGTATGGAACATCCATTTCATTAACTTGTGCCCCTTAGATGGAGCATTTATTGGTGTCATGTAGAAGGGATTCCATGAACTTCTGTTTGTAAAGGACTGATGAAGGAATAGCTTCAGTAAGAGCTCTGCAGTAGGGAAACATGCAGCTGAATTCTGATATTGGTGCTAGCAGGTAATGTAAATTTTGACAGTGCTGATGAAGGGAAAGCAGCCCTGAAAGACAGAGTAAAGAGGTAGAATGATCAGGAAAAGAGGCATGAAGCTAAACATCACCACACTGCTATTGGACTTATTTGCCACATTGCCTTAGACACAAGACATAACTTGCCTAAATAACTGGATATGTCTTCATGGAATGGAGAAAACTAGGTTGGAAGAAATTAGTGAAAAGTGAGATTCAGGTGGTTATTTAATTTCTTGTAATATTGGTGTTTAAAGACAGCCTCTTGTGATGGGTAGGCCTATAAAACCCTGAGAAATAAAATTCATTCTTAAGGCTATTAAAGATTTAGCATGGGTAAAGGGTGCAAAGTCTTGTGGCCTTTCAAACACCACCTGCTGTGTCACATAGCCCTTTGCTAAATGTCTTCACACTTTGCCCTGCCATGACACGCAGAGACCTTGCAAAAGTTTGGCCCACTTGTGTATCGCAGCCACAGAGCAAGTGAATCGAAAATCCATGATATATCTGATGAAAATTTTAAACTTAACTCTCTTGAAATTGTTGACCATCTTTTACTTGATCCCAGTAATAGGAATGATTTTACACAGAAGCATTTTAAATGACTAGCTGTCAATCACTGTAACTCCAATAGTAATCAACTGATCAAAAAGCCACTGCAAAGGATATTATAAATTTTAGTTTATTACTTGTTGCTATTTTCTGTGGCAAAAATAATCTCTCTGGAATCAGTGGAGCTTATTTGTGGGTCAAGTAATTTCTCAGCACACAGATTAGTTATTTGTGATGTAGGTTTCTTCCTCAGTTGGATATCTTCATTAGAGATTTATCTCTCATTTTCAGGTATATAAAAATGATAGCTGTAAAGGCAATTTCATAGCCATTCCAAGTTGAAAGGCGCATCACACTTGATAAAACCAGGTCTGAGTTTTCTACTACTTCATCTCAACTTTTGTAAACCTCTGTTGTTACCCAAGTAAACTTTTCAGTGGGCTAGTGAAAAGCCTTAAAATTGTGAAAGGAAAAGGAAGGCTAGATAAGCAAACCTGGTAAGTATGGAAGTTTGTGCAGTTCTGATAACGTATTTCTCATAAGGCAAATCCAATCACATGTCAACTATCTGGAGGATGCAAGCATTATTTTCCAATTTTCAACTAACAAACATTGTGCATATGCTGGGCACCATCAGAAATCACAAATTATTTCTGAAAACTTTAATTGCATCTCAGTAGAAATGACAAATCCTGTATTTAAACATATCAACTGTCTCTGAAATCATTGCTTGGTTTTATGGCTCTCCCTATACTGGGGAGATCGAAAGGAAAGGAAAGGAGAAAACAAGCACAGGGATGTTTTAAACAGGAAGATAATCTTCCCTTGGCAGCCATTCTTAATAGTCAACAACAACTGCAAACTGCATGTCCAACTGATTTATGAAATAGCTGTATTGCTACCCATAACTGCAAATTAAGAACTGTATTCTTCCCTCATTGTATATACACAGAGCCATGGAGAAGTACATAAATTACACTGAATTTAGTCTGTTTTCATAGTAATAAAGATAAGTTGTTCATGCTACACTTGTGTAACTAAAAAGAAGCAATTACTAATAGCCTAATATGCTGGAGAACGACTTTAAAATGTTTATGTACCTAATATACAGGTTGGAAGATGCATTTACTTTTTCTTCCTTTTCTTTTTCCTTTTCCTTTTCCTTTCCATTTTGGTTTTCTCTCTTTCTCCTTTCCTCCTTCTCCTTCTCCTTCTCCTTCTCCTTCTCCTTCTCCTTCCCCTCTACCTTCCCCTTCCCCTTCTCTTTCCCCTTCCCCTCCTCCTTCCCCTTCCCTTTGTCTTCTTTCTCTTTTTATTTCTTGCTATTTTTTCCTTTTATATACTTATGATTATTTTTCTAACAATTAAGTTTCTTAAACTTCCAAGTTTTCTTAAAAGCCCCAAGAGGAGACTTTAAACTCTGTCATTTAGAGTCTTTGAAAACCTCTATGCTGCTCCTGCAATTACTCCATTCATTTCAGCAGGACAGTCACAAGAGGAATAAACCATTGCCCAGTATGTACAAGACAGGCTTAGCACACAAAATGTCACTCCCTGCTGGGTGGAATCTGTGGGAATTTGGGCTGTTTAAAAGGTGTGTGAGCAGTTGCTAAATAGGGCTGTAAAAAATGAACAGCATTATTCAAATGATTTTCTGGTGTGTATAGAAATTGTTTCCATTTCAGAGGCAAAATGAGTTACTGACATTTCCTCTGCTTTGTCTAGGACACACTTGCTGCACACACACAAAAATTAGGAAAACAACCACTTATGAGGAAGAAGAAAGAAAAACAAATAGTGTGATAAATGCCATCCTGTTGCAAAACAAATGAATGAAATTGCACCTACATACCTTGCAACTGAATCTTATTTTCAGGACTCTGAACCAGAACAGAGCTGACAGAATCTAGGTTGTCATAGTTACTGCAGCCAAGAGGACCAGTCCGCGTCTCTGTTACCTGATGGTGAAGGAATGCAAAAACATTTGCTGTGTTATTCAGAACAGAACGAGGAGTTCAGATGCTTTTTTAATAAAATTTCCCTTTAATTCAGCTGGTGGTACACTTCAAGCTTAATTAAGGAGAATTTTAATTACAAAAAGATACGACTGCAAATATTTTACCAGTACCACAACCCCCAGGGAGTGCTACTTCTATGACAGAAAATCCTTATAAATGCTCTAGCTGACCAACAGTCTACAGACAATTTATTTCTTCATAACTATGGAAGTTAGAATGAGTGTAATAAATGTGGTGCATAAAAACAAAGGCTGGTGAAACTTGTGCATGTGACAACTTGTTGAAATCACAGGGAAGTCATTGACTTTTCCTGTGTAGCGCAGCAGGATTCAGAAGGAAAATCCTTTTATGAGCTGTATTAATAAGTACAGTAGCAGTGAGACAATTTTCATTAAGGGAAGTTCTAAGATAAGTTTAGATTTAGAAACATAGAATTACTGTAATTGGAAAAGTCCTTTAAAGTCATTGAGTCCAACTATCAACCCAACACCACCATGGCCATTAAACTGTGTCCCAAAGCCACGTCCACACATTTCTTGAACATCTCCAGGGATGGTGACCTCCCCGGACAGCCTGTTCCAATGTCTGACCACTCTTGCTGGAAAGAAATGTTTCCTAATATTCAATCTAAACTTCTCCTGGCATGGCTTCAGCTCATTTCCTCTCCTTCTGTCTTCTGGTACTAAGGAGAAGACACTGAACCTCGTCCTCTAAACTGTAGACATCCTGCCTGGTGTAATCACTGAATCCATGGTCACGGAATCCAATTACACCTAAATTAATCAAAACAGAGTTGCCACAAGTCAAGTTCTGGCTTAACAGTTGAGGATTGTTTTGGTAACAAGCAGTTATTTAAATGAGTAAATACGTGTATAACCCCCTCAACAAGTGATGTATATGCTTCATGGAATAGTTTAAGTAATTCTGAAGTGTCAGGAAAAGAAATATAAAGGCCAAATTCTTGTTTAAATGTTATCCTAATTAAAAAAAAACAAACAAAAAAACCCAACCAAACAAAAACCAACAAAACAACAGTGCTGTGATGACCAGAGGGCAGCCAGGCAGCTCCAGAAACAGAGCAGGCACCACCTCAGCTCTTTTTCTTTTCATGTGCACAGAGTCAAAGCACAAATGTCAAACTTCTAGGGTAGACAGGTAGACCATGATCTCACATTTTCAGTCCTGGATTGAGTGGTGTAGAAAATTTGTGGGTTTCTAGCTACTTCTATTTTTTATCAACACAAGGTAGAAAGAAGAAAGAAAAAGTGAAATAGAAATTATATGAAGCCATAGCAGGAAATACTGGCCATAAGATATGGTCCCAATCTGCATTATGGACAAAGTACAAACAATTTATCTAACATATCCCTTTCCAAACTGCTCCCAGCCACTATCCTGGAACTTCTTAACTCTCTTGCTTTTATTAACTCAGAGGCTGTGGCCAGATTTCCACTGGTTCAGTTTTTAATAAAAACACTCCTATTTTCTGTTATTTCAGGGTATCATATTTTGTTCTGGATGTCCTAGAGACAAAACCTTATTATAGGGTCAAGGAGATCATTTCCAAAATACAGACCTCCATCTTAGAATCATAGAATGGTAAGGTTGGAAGGGACCTCAAAGATTATCTAGTTCCAACCCCCTGTCATAGGCAGGGACACCTCCCACTAGTACAGGTCACTCAAGGCCTCATCCAGCCTGGCCTTCAACACCTCCAGGGAGGGAGCAGCCACAATCTCCCTGGGCAACCTGTTCCAGTGCCTCACCACCCTCGCTGGAAAGAACTTCCTCCTAACATCTAGTCTAAATCTTCCCTCTGCCAGTTTAAACCCATTGCTCCTTGTCCTGTCATTGCAAGACCTTGTAAATAATCCCTCCCCAGCCTTTCTGTAGGCCCCCTTCAGATACTGGAAGGCTACTATAAGGTCTCCTCAATGTTGTCTGAGTCACAGACAACTAGCATGAATTCTTACAAACAGAAGGAAGCTTGCTATTTTAACAAGCTGTTTCAAAAACAATGTGATAGTTTGCTAAAATAATCCCTGAACGTTCATGTTGCTTTGGATTGCCTGGCTGCCTCTCTTACAATCTATGCTACCATGGGCACGTGTGGGTGGCTGCAGCTGGATGAGGCTATCCTTGAAAACAGTGAGATTTCAATATCTCTAGCATTTTTTACAAAGCAAATGCAAAATCTCACGGTGTTCCAAGCTCTTGGCACTTTGAACTACTGTTCCAGAGAGTGAAGAGGAAGACCTTTTGCAATGCCAGCAGCCTGTGGAGAGGACACACAGAACTGGCTTTAGCCAAACCTGTTAGCAGAGTGCCAGCTGCTCAAGGAAACAAGATAGAGCCAGGGTGTCTCCTACCTGCACATATTTGGCAGGCTTTAATATTTATTCCGGGGCCAGATTTACTGTGTTTTATGATTAATCACCCTGAATCAGTAGAGAGACTCTTGCATAGGCATCAAGTATGGCTTGGGCATGGCTGGAATGACAATTTTGAAAATACTTGTGACACTTCAGTCCTCTCCCTCACCCAACAAGTGGAATATTTATACAATAATAAGGGCAGTCACCTACATTAAATAAGATAAAGACCCAGAAGACAATAAAGAATAGAGAGATGAATGCTGTTATGAGCTTTGTCCTGGTTCCGAAAGATTATGCCCAGCCTTTATCTATGCAATTCTTTATTTAAAGATTCATTTATGTCAATGTTGTTTTGGTTTCTGTATTATTATTATTATTACTACTCTTTTCAACCATTTGTCTATAAGACAATGCAGCTTCATACAGATATATGAAATGTATAAACTATAAAGCCAGTTTCACTATTCCTTTCTTGTTACTCCTGAAATCACCAAATAAGGGAGATGAGGAAGCAGCTTTATAATTACTGTGTACTCTTTTTTTCATCCATCTTCATTCTTCATTGGAATTAGGCAAGATGTAGAAAGAGATGACCACTGTTTTAGTTATGGGAGTGATAGCACTTGGTGCATTTAGGTGTGCCAAACAACACAATGAGGAAAAAGCCTAATCAAATGTGGGTTTTTTTGCAGCTTTTAGAGGCTGGTTATACAAATCCACTGACTCAAAACAAAACTGTAGATAGCAGAGAATCATAGAATGTTAGGAGTTGGAAGGGACCTTGAAAGATCATTGAGTCCAAGCCCCTGCCAGAGCAGGATCACCTGGGGTAGGTCACACAGGAGCACATCCATGTGTGTTTTGAATGTCTCCAGAGAAGGACACTCAACAGCCTTTCTTGGCAGCCTGTTCCAAGACTGTAACTCTCACAGTGAAAGAGTTTTTACTTACTCTGATGTGGAACCTCCTTTGCTCCAGCTTGTAACCACTGCCCCTTGTCGTATCATTGGACATCACTGAGCAGAGCCTGGCTCCATCCTTCCAATACTGCCCTTCACATCTTTATAAATATGCATGAGGTCACCCCTCAGGCTCCTCTTCTACAAGCTAAAGAGCCCCAGGTCCCTCAGCCTTTCCTCACAGGGGAGGTGTTCCACTCCCTTTAGCATCTTTGTGGCTCTGTGTTGGACTCTTTCAAGAAGTTCCCTGAGGTCCTTCTTGAACTGAGGAGTCCAGAATTGGACACAGTATTCCAGATATGCAAAGAACTGAGCATGGGTAGATTTTGGGATGACTTACAGACAGTCATGATGGTTAGAGGTAATCAACAAGACAGTGTTCTAATAATAGGAATAACAAATAATGCTCTATAAAAAAACATTATATTTTCACTCAAATCTAGATATACTCATACTGTTTGTTCTTCTTCCTTCTCTTAAGTACTCTTTCCTTCCTTTGCCAATAGCTTTGTTCTAGTATTCTTAGCTTCTTCTTCAAATACATTGTAAGAAGAAAATCAATATCTATAGTCTAAATATCAAAAAAGAAAGACTACAGCAGATAAAAATAATCCAAATTCTAACTTTTCATGGATGTCACTTCAAGTCAGAGGTCAAAGAGATGTAGTTGCATATGTTCTGTACAAATCCTACTCAATCAACATTGTAAATTAGAAGGGAAATAAAAGTGTGGTTGAAAATTGAAGTCTCACAATTCTTTACATTTTGAATGCAAGGACTTCATGTTGGGGTAACTTGATTTGAGGATAAAGCAGACTACAAAGAGGGGAAAGGGAACAAAGAAAGTCCAGAAGTATGAATACTGGTTTGATCCAAGTGCTACTGAAGTCACTGATGGTTTGGTATTTTTTGTTTCAGCAACAATAGAAACAAAGTTGGAAGGACAACAGCACTTCTTTAATTATCTTCCAAGCAGAGAAGTGTGACTTTATGCAGTTCCAAGCTGAAAAGTGTTTTGTCTAGAAGCATACAATGTTGAGGTACTGGAACACGTCCAGAGAAGGGTGATGAAGCTGGTGAGGGGCCTGGAGCATAAGCCCTTTGAGGAGAAGCTGAGGGAGATGGGGTTGTTCAACCTGGAAAAGAGGATGCTCGGGGGTGACCTCATTGCTGTCTACAACTACCTGAAGGCAGGTTGTAGCCAGGTGGGGGTTGGTCTTTTCTTCCAGGCAACCAGCAACTGAACAAGGGGACACAGTCTCAAGTTGTTCTGGGGGAGGGATAGGCTGGATATTAGGAGGAAGTTCTTTACAGAGAGAGTGATTTGCCATT
The DNA here is from genome assembly GCA_013399055.1 of Ramphastos sulfuratus. Classification (NCBI taxonomy): domain Eukaryota; kingdom Metazoa; phylum Chordata; class Aves; order Piciformes; family Ramphastidae; genus Ramphastos; species Ramphastos sulfuratus. The sequence goes on along the minus strand of WBNM01031121.1, from coordinate 98,114 downwards.
GTAATGGGCTGCCCAGGGAGGCAGTGGAGTCACTATCCCCGGAGGTGTTCAAGAAAAACTAAGACACTTGGTGCCACAGTCTAGTTGATTGGATGAGGTTGGGTGATAGGTTGGACTGGATGATCTTGGAGGTCTCTTCCAATCTGATTGATTCTATGACTCTATGATTCTATGATAATAAAAGATAAGCCAAGTAGAGGAAAGAGAAGTTAGAATGTCAAGGCAGAGTATGCTAAGAGCATGCAGCATCACAATCACATGCTTGTTTTGTAGGAGCTAAACCTGCAGTCCACACCAACCACTAACTCGCAAAGCAAAATGCTGCAGAACAAAGTTATTTAATAACCAACCCTGCTAAGAACCAGTAACAAAGTATGTGTGAAGCCATCTGACATGGGCCAAGCAGCCTATTCTCAAGCGCCTTGTTTTCAAAGATTATCACAGAGCAGGTTTCCCTGGGCAGCAGGGCTTTCAGTTCCCAGAAACAAATTCTAACATTCGGCATTAATGAGACAAATGCCTACAGTTTTCAGTCAGTTAAATCTCATAACCATGGTGATAACGACCCGATTACAAGTGCACTGAGAACATACCTCCTAGCACTTAAGCAGGGCTGAATTCTTGTGATATCTGTGGGTAGCATTACCCTGGGAAACAGCATGCTACTTTTTTCCTTCTTTTTTTTTTTCCAAGATAATTAAGCCTATGGAAGACTTCCCTAATAGAAGGGAAATATCTTTCTGCTGAGGTTTTGTTCCTGATGCATCTTTTTTAAACGCGCGTAGTTAATATTCTTAACTACATGTCCATGCAGAATTGGTGTGGTCTTGCATAATTACAGAATCATAGAATCATAGAATGGTAAGGTTGGAAGGAGACCTCAAAGATCATCTAGTTCCAACCCCCTGCCATAGGCAGGGACACCTCCCACTAGTACAGGTCACTCAAGGCCTCATCCAACCTGGCCTTGAACACTTCCAGGGAGGGAGCAGCCACAACCTCCCTGGGCAACCTGTTCCAGTGCCTCACCACCCTCACTGCAAAGAACTTCCTCCTGACATCTAGTCTAAATCTTCCCTCTGCCAATTTAAACCCATTGCCCCTAGTCCTGTCATTGCAAGACCTTGTAAATAATCCCTCCCCAGCCTTTCTGTAGGCCCCCTTCAGATACTGGAAGGCTACTCTAAGGTCTCCTCGAAGCCTTCTCTTTTCCAGGCTGAAGAGCCCCAACTCTCTCAGCCTGTCCTCATAGGAGAGCTGCTCCAGCCCTCTGATCATCTTTGTCACCGATAAAGGACCATCCTCTTCAGCAAGACCCTGAAAATGTATTTGGTTTCTAAGGAAGATAACTAATCCAACACAAAGGAGAAGGAGACAATGCTAGTCACTTCAAAACAGGCAGCTGCATTCGCATTTGTACAAACCTCTTTAATATTTTAAACATTAAGATAATGATTTAGATCAAACTCATTACATACAGATGACTACTCATGGAAGAAGGTCTCTTCTGAACAATTGGTGCAGATAGAGGAAAAGTCAAAAGTGTGGAGAGGAGACATTCTGAAATCTTTGGGATTCTGCTGTACGATTCTCCTATCAACCTCACCTTTAGGACTTGTCTTCCAGCCTGTGTTCCCACACGCACTCATCACTGCATGTTCTGCAGCCAATTCTCATTTCACCTTAAAAAAAGTTGATCAAATGAATAGGAACTACATGTACTTTCTATTTAGAAGTGGATCTCCTGCCAACTTCCTTTATTTTTTTCCCTAGGCTCAACAGTTTTTCATAAAAGCACCTTTCTTTCAGCACTTGCCTTTACTACACAATAGCTGCTGCCCTACTTGTGTCATTGAGCATATTAAAGGACTCCCACTAATTAGTGTGTAATTAAAATGAATCAAATCTTCTGAATGCTCCAAGCACTGACACTTTCCATGCTACCAGCTAGACGAGTATTTCTGAAGGAGGTACAGACCAACCAACAGCACCCACAATGTCAGGGGCTGGATGAATGTTTTCAATTCTACTTTTGTTTTAATTACTAGCACTCTAAAACAATGTCTTCCAGGCATGGAACATTTTCAACACATTTTACAGCAGCAGTACTGACTTAATTTGAAGAGACCCCTAACTCGAGAGACCTGGAATTGCTTCCACATTACCTTTCTCTTATCCACTGTTGTAATATGGAACAGAAACACTAAATTTTATTATTCTAAATGTCAAATAATTTTGAAGAATTCCATTAATTTTGTTAAAAGTGGAATAAAAAGTTCTTTCAAGTTTTTGGACAAGGAGATTACTTGCAGTTTCATTGAATGCCACAATGAAGTTTCTGAAGACATCACTGTAATCCCCCCAATCACTCTACTTTGTTTCTACACCCTGAGGAATTTACTGTGAACCAGACTTCCACATTACAACAAGAATGGAATGCAAATGTAATGTCCCCACACAAAGCATTAAATGCCAAGGAAAGCAGAGTATTCTGGTAACTGGAAATTAACTCAAAACAGTTGAATTCTGCTCTGAGGTTAAATTTCTTAAGAATATTATGATTATTTTAAGGGTGTTTAGGTTCATCTGATAGGGAGCAGTCATCTACCTATAAAGGTCTATTCCCTGCTATCTCAGGGAGCAATTTACTGTATGTAAATCCCAAGAGAATCCACAAGAACATTGGAAAAATGAGACAAGCAGCTGTCCATTATAAGCTAGAACAAATCTCATCCTTTTGAGGGATTTGACTTCTCAGGTCAGAGAGACACTTTCTGAAGTTCAGGATAGGTTTGCACAGCCAGGGGCTGCTTCTAGCAGGGAGAAGCTGAAGGGCAGGGTTCCTTCCAAGGGCTGGGCTGCAGAAAGGCTCTGCCTTAGACTTGCTCCTCTGCACACCAAGGGCACCATCACAGTTTGTGCCCCACCTTGGGAGACAGGAAGGCAGAGCTGACACCTGTGGGGAGGATTGGACAGGACAGATGATCCTGAACTGCCCAACAAGAAATTGCATCCCATGGATGGCATCTTCTGGAGAGAGCTGACACCAGAGTCAAGCCTCTTCTTCAACAGTCAATGTCCCAGGAAGACTCTGTCCCTTCTTTCTTCAACCCTCATTCATGTATTTCTGAAATCAGTTCCAGAACGTGACTCCTGGATCTGATTTTCATCTGTTGCTGAGTCCAGTCCAGGACTTCCCCAGTGTCTGCCCCCAGCATCAGTGATGCCAATGGTTCTTTCACTGCCATCAGGAGCTGGGTTCCATATTGGTTTGTGTCTCTTTTCCTCTGTTCCATTGGTTTGTTCTTTTCATCCGAGCTGGGTTGTTTTCTTTCCTAGCCTGTCAGATTTGTCCCTTTGGGAAGGCAGAGGTGTTCATGGAGAGCTTCCGGCACTCATCCAGTGGCTGGCCCGGCCCTGACCCTTGACAAAGCCCAAGACAACCAGGAATGTCTCAGCTCTGAACTAGCAGGAAACACAGAGGTTGAACTAACTTCTAAAGATAGTGGTCAGGTAGGGAAAGGAAATTGATTACTTTTTATAGTGTAATGTTAATGCAGACTCTGCAACACTCCTAGGGCTATGGAAATTGAAAGTGAGGATTTACTCCCATCTGAACTCACTAGCAGCTTCGACAGTTCTGGCATCACAGCCACAATTTGCCCTTTTCAAGGACATTTTTAATGCACTGCATGTCAGATGCTCTGTTCCCATACATCCTTATGTAAAACAATGGAAAAGGTGTCCCTGCCCATGACAGAGGGGTTTGAAGTAGATGATTTTTAAGGATCCTTCCAATCCAAACCATTCTGTGATACTAAATCAGGTTCTTGGAAAAGCTGTCACAGGGCAGGAGCACCAGAGCCTTTATTGCCTGCATTTTCAGAAATCAAGGCTGTGTCAGTCTCACAGAAAGAATAAGGACAGGTCTTGTCTTGGAAAGAGCAAGCTATCTCTTTTAATTAGTCTTGAGGAGTAAATGAGAGTGAAGTTGTCTTATGGAGAAGTAATAGACTTAGAGAAAATATAATAAGGACTGAGTATATTGTTTCAGTTTACATTTGGATACTTCTGCTTGCCCACAACTTGTTTAGCAAATATTAATTTTTTTAAACAACTTTTATTGCCTAAAGAGGTAATTGAGCAACTAACAATAAATGAAATCTATATATTTTCTTTAGAAGATAAAATTAGAAACAAAAAGGATAGCACAGATACAAATTAAAACAATATTTCATGCTCATAAAATCTCAAGGTGTCTGCAGAAAGCAAAAACAAAGAAACCTACAGAAGTAAAGCCCCAATCCTAACCTTCTATGCATTTCCAAACATAACTCCATTACTATATAAAGGAAAGAAAACTCTAAAGGAGTCTTGGCGTGTGTGCAGTAAAGGGAGAGCATCTGCCTACATTTAGCCCCACTGAAAAATCCCATGCAAGGGCTACACAGGAGTCTTAGGAATAGGATTTATGTCTTTGTGGCTCAGTTCCAACATGCACTGCTGAGGCTACTGGGATTTTTCACTATGTCCCTGTTAGTTTCGAGAAGCCAGCATGATTCAGCTAGTTGGAAGGAAAATCATTTTCTTAGATTGGGAAAGTATGAATAAAAATATAGAGTCCTTCCTGGATCGTTTCTGTAGAGTGTCAGGTAAAAAAGAAAAGCTAGGTGAACATAAAATTTATCTTTGGAGATTTGCAAACCATTTTGCCTTTAATATGATCAATTAAACAAAAATTAAATACACATATTATATTTTAAAAGAAAAAAAACAGAAAAGTTGTGCTAAAGGAAATAAATGTTAAAGATTTACATTAGGACCTAAAAATAACATAAAAATGATTCAAAGTACTTAAGCTCGAAAATGGAAGTGATAAGGGCAGGTTAATTAAGAACCAGATTTTCCATGGAGATCTTGCTGCTTGATTATATATTTCTCTGCAATTCTAAAACCTAATTGCAATATTCTTTTTGGCAATATCTCTAAAAATTCACTATTTCAAGCTATTGCCACCTCTTCTATTTCCATCTCTGGAGAGTATGTAAACTGATTTATTTTTGCCCTCCATAGCACCGCAATTCCTAACACTCTGCACCTCACTTACATGACATCTGCAGTAGGACGTTTTACATGTCCACTTGATTTTACCATACTCCACTCAAACTACCTCTGATGGGGCTGTCATTCCAGCTTCTCAAAAGAAATCACATTGCTGGCTGCCTGGGTCACATATATGTTTTTAGGCATTTATTTTTAGGCTCTATCCTCATTACTTCCCACCCATTTATTCCCTCTGGTAAATGATTTCAACACATTTGCCCTTTCTGTCTCATTGGCACTCTCAACTCACAATGTGGAGTTTTGCAAAACTCTTCTTTTTTATGCTACTGATTTTCAGATTCTTTCCTGAATATTTGAAGGCTTGACTACAGAGTTAGCAGTTAGAACCGATCTAAAATTTCATTGTTAAATCCTCATCAGATGTTCCAAATGAAGAGTCTATGAAAGCAAATCTTCCACTTTAAATCCCACAGACATATGAAAAGACATGGAAAGAACACCTGAGACCTGAATCTGCTTCCAAATACTGCTGCAGTAGATGAGTACCATCATGCATAGTGTGTGACTAGATACTGCATGACTCTTCCTCACTGTGTATGGGTGTGAATTCTATAGCAAAGACAATATGAACACGGAAACCTTTCAATGGCTTTTTATTAATCCCTAAGCTTAATTCATTTGGCTCTGAGTCTCTACCTGAGATTCTCTTCCTAATCATAAAATCATAGAATCACAGAATGGTTTGAGTTGGAAAGGACCTTAAAGATTATCTAGTTCCATTCCCGTACCATGGACAGGGACACCTTCCGCTAGACCAGCCTGCTCAAGGCCCCAACCAATCTGACCTTCATGTCACAGAGCCACAGATTGCACTGTGTAGGAAGGGATCCTCAAAGGTCATCTTGTCCAACCCCTGCTGCACTCAGCAGGGACACCTCCAACTACAGCAGGCTGCCTAGGGCCACATCAAGTCTGATCCTGGATTCATACATGTTGTATGCTGTCTCATATTCCTTAGATTTCAGAGGTAGGAAAATGTTCTATGGATTTGAGTTCTCTTGCTTGACATTTTCTGACCTGCTCGTGGGCAGTAGCTGTCAGTTAGAGTGTGAAGGACTCTCCATTCACTGAAGAGTGCTAAAGTAAGTTTCTCAACCCATAAATAAGCCACTGCAGAGCCAGGCTAAAGTCTGAATTAAAATCCATACACAACTGTCTGCCTCCAAATAAGTGATGGCATGTTCTATTTTGACTGCATTTTTCAATATGGTCACTGTGGATCTCACAGGACTGTGAACCTTCTCTGTTTTCTGGATGTATTTACTTTAGTTTCAGTTTGAAAGGGAAAACAACAACAACAACAACAAAAGAATATGAAACATTTAAGAAACTGTAGTATGAATTGTTTATAAGTTTTTGACAACTGTGATAGTAAGTGTTGTGTGAGTGCTGTTAAGGTCTCTTGTTTACATATATATATTTATAACCTGCTTAGGCTTTGGCAGCCTTTATCTTCTTGGGATATTTTTACCCTTCTCTCTAGACTAAACTCCATCACTGATATAACAAAGCCCTTCAATTTCTTACGGTCTATCATGTGGTACAATCTATCCCTCTTTGTTGTTGCTTTAAGGTGGGGGTTTGTTTTTTTTTTTTTTTAAAGAAAAGAATAGATATCTAAAGTTTTTCCAAAACACATATCCTCATATCTCCATTGTGTGCTGTTTTGCTGCTTCACAAGCATTTCCTGCTGTGTTACTAACTCACTGGTGATGTTGTAACTCTGTGCACTCATTACTCCTCTACACACACTACTGAAAATATAATGAGAGAGAGGAGTTTGGATTAGAGGCTGCTAAAACACATCCTTTTATGAGTGTCATGCTGCAGCTGCTGTGATGTATCGTGTCAATTATGCTGCTGAGTATGCATTCTGAGAGCGCTTAGTAAAACACGTTATTGCATTAACTTGCTTTCCCCTCCTTTTCTCTCACTCCCTGAAAGAGTGAGGGCCAGATTCTGAAAGGAATTGTACAGCTTTACACCAGCTGAAGAGCTGACCTCTATGTTACCTTTCAGAGAAAGCAGCCCTAAGTTTCAATTTAATTAAAACTCAACTGTCCAAATGAATTAAAGTTGTTTTTAATATCATCACCTTAAATTCCTGAAGAAGATATGGAAATAAATCCCTAACCTTTGCACCTGGTGTGTTCCTAGAATTAGTTAATGGCCCACACAGAGCAGTCACAAGATTTCATTACACCTGAGATGAATTTGATCCAAAGATCTTCTCCACATCTCTCAGACATAAATGCATTTCAGTTTTATAAGAAGACAAGCATCGATATTGTTCAGCAGAGTATGGTACAGAGACATTTCAGCTATCTAAAACCAGTTTAAATTCAGAAAGAGAAAGGATGTAGCTATAATAATAATAATAATAAACCCTGTTGGGAAACATGGTGTGTTTGCTTGGACACAACACTGTTACAGCACTCAGGTCATCTCCTGGGTTCCACATTTTATTGATATTAGCATCATGTTAGCTCACAGTCTCTGTGATATGCATTGTGAAATGGGCTCAGAGACCACAGTGTCAATGTTTTGATAACATCTGTTTAAACTTGCCTATCCAAATCCACAGAATAACAGAATTATAGAGTGATTTGGATTGGAAGAGATCTTAAAGATCATCTAGTTTCAGTCCCCCTGTCACGGGCTGGAACACTTTCCATTAGACCAGATTGCTCAAAGGCCTCATCCAGCCTGGCCTTGAACATCTCCAGGGAGCACACATCTACAACATCCCTGGGCAACTTGTTTCAGTGTCTCACCACCCTCACTGGGAAGAATTTCTTCCTGATAGCCAGTCTAAATCTGCCCTTTTCCTGCTCAAAGCCATTGTCCCTTATCTTAGTACTATGAGCCCCTGTACCACAAGAACCCTTAGGAGCCAGGTGATGTTCAAAATGCAGCAGAAGCTAGATACCTGATTTCAGGTCTTAATTCCTCTGGAAAGATTAGGCAATGACCTACATTTAAATTTAAAATTCCATACTTAGACATCTTAGACCTGATTTGGTGATACTTTATAATGAATATGATTTTCAAAATATCCATAAAAAGTGTTCAATTCTCACCGAAGTGCTATGGTAGTTGACGACAGCAAATATTTGGGAGCACAATTTCCATCTATTTTCTGAAAACCTGAATTTTGAACTTCTCCCTTGGAAGATGTGTCTTTGGTCTTGTGTGAGGGCATTTTGATATCCCAAGAGAGTGGAAAACTTGGAATTTCAGAATGGACCTGTACCGTAGCTTTTCCTTGATGTGTTTGGTGTCACCATTCCTACAAAATGGGAAACCCACACATTTTCATAAGGTACAATGAATTCCATCTTGTAGTCCCTTAGTTCTGTCTAGTTAAACTTACATTAACCACCTAATCTATATAAAGGAGTCAAGGAATACCTGATATTAAAGGTCTTTTGGAGACAGTGTTTCTGATTTTACAGCTTACAGCTCTTGCAAGACAATCTTTTGAGCTTCCCAAGTGGCAAGGGTCAGGGCTGGACCAGCCACTAGATGCTCTCCATGAAGCACTCTGCCTTCCCAAAGGGAAGAGAAGGCGAAAAAGAGAGAGAGACTGATGGGATGGGAAAGAAACTAAACTATCTGATGTGGAAAGAACAATCCAATGAAATAGAGACAAAGCGACACGAACCAACATGGAACCCAAACCCTGATGACGATGACATCACCATTGGCACAGGGGAAGGCCCAGACTGGATTCAGCAGAGATCGGAATCAGATTCGGCAGCTGCATTCTGGAACACACGGCTGAAGATTAAAGACAAAACAGAGTCCTCCTGGAACATCAGCCAGTGAAGAAGAGGCTTGACCCTGGTGATCCCTCAGCTTTCTTCTGAAGATGCCATCCACACAATACAATCCCTTGTTGGGCAGTTGAGTGTCACCTCTCTTGTCTGCTCCTCTCTGCAGGTGCAGTCTCTGCCTTCCTGCTCTCCAAGGTGGGGCACAAGCTGGGGCAATGCCCTTAGTCTGCAGAGGAGCAAGCCTCAGCCAGAGCCTTTCTGCAACCCCACCCTTGGAAGGAACTCTGCCCATCAGCTTCTCCCTGCTAGAAGCAGCCCCTGGCTACACAAACCTATCCTGAACTTCAGAAAGTGCTTCAGTGAGCACAACCTAAACTGGGAGGTCATAGCACTGGACGGAATTAGTACTGGTCTAGCTCAGGCCAGGATACCAAGTTCTGATCATTTACAAGATTTCTCAGCTATAAATCTTAAAACCTCCCTACAAACTGAATGGAGAAATTGAGGGCAAGATGGGTTCAAGCTCCAGATTTCAGAAGTGTCAGAAATGTAGCTGTTTGTACAAAACTGTGAAACCTCAACATCTAGAATTTGGCAGAAATCTGACAAAAGCTTGAGGCTTTATATTGTGGCAGCATTTCTTTTGATTGCAGCAATTACTTGCACCCGCAGAAAATCACATTCAAGTATGAGGTATGAAAGGAGGAAAATGAAGCAAGCAAGCTTTTTCAGACAAAACAAAGAAACAAAAAACCTGTCAGCATTTCTGTCTCAGTTTTGAGTCAGAAACTAATTTCATTACACTTAAGTTTCCTCTCTAACAGCCCACCATGAGTCATTCATAGGTTAATTATAGGTAATCAGATACACTTACTATCACCAGAGAGTCCTGTTCTTACAAACTATTTGAAATCTAAAGTTTTTAGAGGCAACAAAATGCTTAAATCTCCCATAGGAGAAAAAAAAAAAAAGAAAGAAAAAAAGAAAAATAGGGAAAAAAAAGTGGTTTTGGGAAAGAAAGAAAAGCAAATTGCACAATAAAATTTAATTGAAATTAGAGGACATGTTCTCCAGGATGTTTATTCTTTCTCACTCAGATGGAATAAATGGGCTGTAATCTGGCTGCAAATAGCTGGTGGGAAATTCAATTTACGCATCTGTTCTTCAGTTACCTCCGGTTCTCTCATTGTGCTGTGGCTTTTTGGACCCTGAGATAGCACCTACACTGCATTCTCCTGCCCCAGCTTCCTTGAAGGATCACAGAATCATAGAAACATTCAAGCTGGAAGAGACACCTGGGATCATCAAGACCAACCATTAATCCCGCTCTACAAAGCTCACCCCTAAACCATATCCCCAGGCACTACATCTAAACAACCTTTAAACACGTTGAGGGATGGTGACCAGCTTGTTCCAATGTCTGACCACTTCCCGTGGAAAAGTTTTTCCTAATGTCTAGCTCAAACCTCCCCTGTTGCAGTTTGAGGACATTCCTTCTTGTTCTACCACTAATTACCTGTGAGAAGAGACCAGCACCAACCTCCTTTCAGGTAGTTGTAGAGAGTGATAAAGTCTCCCTTTAGCCTCCTCTTCCTTAAACTAAATAGCCTCAGTTTCTTCAGTTGTTCTTCATAAGGTTTGTTCTCCAGGCCCTACATCAGCTTCATTATCCTCCTCTGCACTTGCTCCAGATACTGTGGGCTGGAATGTAAGAAGGTGTCTGCTACCTGATGAACCAGCAGTGGCGGTCTTGCCTAACTGTGTTTATCCTTTTGCAGAATGCAGTGAGAATACTCAATAATGTTTAATTTGCCATGAGACTATTGCGTTTCTTTTGCATTCTGTACGCGTTTGGACTTAGTGTAGAAGTGGCTTTGTGTTCAGTTTTGGGCCCCTCAACTCCAAGAAGGACATTGAGGTGCTTGAGCATATCCAGAAAAGAGTAACCAAGATGGTGAAGGGCCTTGGACATAAGATTTATAAGAAATGAGGAGGGAACTGGATTTGTTTAACCTTCAGGAGAGGAGGTTGAGAAGAGACCTCATCATCCTCCACAACTGCCTCAAAGGAGATTGAAGCCAGCTGGTGTTGGTCTCTTCTAACATGCAACTAAGGACAGGACAAGAGGTTCAGTTTGGATGTGAGTAAAAATTTCTTCCCAGAAATGGTTCTCAGGCACTGGAACAGGGTGCCCAGAGAGCTGATGAAGTCACCATCTCCCTGGAGGGATTTAAAACATGCATGGATGTGGTGCTGATGAAAGTGGCTTAGTGCTAACAGGTTAGCAGCAGTGGTGGGATTGTGAGCTCTAGGCAAGCAGGTGGACTTGGTCCCAAAGCTCTCTTCCAACCTGAACAGTTCTGTGATTCTGTGACTCTGTGAATCATTAGTGAAAGTGGTGGTTTGCTTCTAGCAAACAGGAATTGGAGTAATTTGAGCAGGAGCATACTGCCATCTTCCAGCTGCATTACACTGAAAAGATGAAGGAAATCTGTGCTATGCAGAGCTCTCTCCCATCTACCCACCCTTGAAAACATCTCTTAATTAGCTGTTAGGAGTATGGATGCATAGATGCAGGGTTGTGCAGCAAGGTCATTCTGCCAATGGGCAATGACAGGACACGTCAGAATCACACTAGATGCTACAGTAGCTCATGACCTTCATGCCTTGTTCACAATATCCATCAAACAGCACAGAAAAGAGGTCATTCATATGGATTAAGGTCATTGCACAGTCCCAGGTCTCAGGTCAGACCACCATCCCCTGGGCCTCCAGCTATGGTTTCATCTTCAGTAGGTGCAAATTAGCATGGTTGTGCACAAGAGAGAGGAACACTGAGTTGGAAGAACTGAGAATATTGCTTTTTAAAGATAGTACACATGGAAAGAATATTTTCCAGCTTTATTTGTATTCTGCTTTCATGCCTGCACTGGATTTTACTAAAGGAGTGAAGAGCAGACCCCCTCATCCTAATAGGGATGTTAATAGGGAGAACTAACAGCTACCAGTGCATCTGAAGAGAAATTTTGATCAGAAAAAGCCTCAAAACTGAGCATGCAGAGGAAATAATGTTGGATCTGTAATATTTCAAACACAACAGGATGTACATTCATGTAAATGTATATGCAAATCAGCTGCAGCCCTCAGGCACTTGGTGAGCTTCCAGTGAGGCCCTTGAGGCTGCAAACTGTTGATTTAGCATGTGAGCCTAACCACTTCCACTGAAATGCATGCATTAAAACAATATTGAAAGAATGTATGTATCAGGGACTTTTAAATAAGCTAAATATTGAAATAGGCTCTGGGTAGCTCCCATGGACATTGGATTTCCAGCTGGAAAATGTGATTTTACCTTTCTTAATGTGGATGAAATAATGTATTTCCTATATGATTAATGCAAAACCTCTATCACTTGTACTCGTGTTATCTTTAAGGATAATTATGTCACAAATAACTTGATTACAAACAAATTTGATTAGCAAACTTAGTTCATCTCTCCCACTCCTTAACAGAGTTTGCACTGAATGTTTTGGTGCTTTGTATTTTTTTAACATGATAAATAATTGAACATGGAGGCTTTAATTTTCATTCTCACTTCTTAATACTTTCCTTTCTGTATGATGTAATTTTGTTTTTATGAAAGAAAAGCTTAATTACAAAACTTTTCAAAATATTATCTTCCTGCATCAGTCCCACAAAATAATGGGAAGGAAGGAAGGAAGGAAGGAAGGAAGGAAGGAAGGAAGGAAGGAAGGAAGGAAGGAAGGAAGGAAAGGAAAGGAAGAAAGGAAGGAAGAAAAGAAGGGAGGAAGGGAGAAAGAAAGAAAGAAAGAAAGAAAGAAAGAAAGAAAGAAAGAAAGAAAGAAAGAAAGAAAGAAAGAAAGAAAGAAAAAGAAAGAAAGAAAGAAAGAAGAAAGAAAGAAAGAAAGAAAGGAAGAAAGAAAGAAAGGAAGGAAGGAAGGAAGGGAGGGAATTCAACTATCTCATATCTTCATGAATCTGAAGAATGTAGGAACTGGTCAGATATTTCTTGTTTTAACTACATGAGAAAAAAATGTTTCATTATGTGTTGCTTTTCAAAGAGAAATTCTTAGAATTTGGGAAAACAGGTATTTATTGATGATGATATTTTTTTTGTTTGTTTGGCTCTTTTCTTTTTTTTTTCTTTTTTTATTCCAGAAGGCAAATAGAGCTTGTTCATTCTCATGTGATAGCAGATCTATTATTGTTTTGGCTCTGTAACTCAAATCTCAATGGATCCTTTTCCATGTCCCATGTAGGATGATAGACCTTAGTCTATTAAGGCAACACTACTCAGGGAAGCTGGATAAAGTAGGAACTGAATGGCCAATCCTAGATACAGACCTAGTTTGTGTATGAATAGAATCATAGAATGTTGGGTTGGAAGGGACCTCCAAAGTTCATCTAGTCCCCTACAGTCAGCAGGAACATCCTCCACTAGGCGAATCAAGACAAAGCAAAAATCACAAGAAAGGGTGGATAATTAATATAGTAACCCATTTAGGAGATATGCCATGGCATGGATAAATATTCTCTTTTTGTTTTTTATGAGAAAAATAGGATTTTTTTTTTGCACAGAAATAAGAAAGAAGTATGAGGAGTGGTCTAGTTTAACCTAGGAAAGGGAAGTTATATTGACTTTTAGCGGTGCGGGGGGAAGGAACAAAAAATGTGGACTGTCTCTATGGTTTTGTGTTTTTGAAGGAAAGGAAATGTATTTTAAAATCTCTCTTTGAATAATATTTTTCAAGGCTGTCACAGAAATGAAGATAGCCAGCTCAGAGCACTGCAAACAGCAAATACATCGTTGCACGAACAGTTGTGCATGGATGCTTCTACCAACTGCTGCAGTTTCAGATTGCCCATAGTCATAGCAAATGTGAAAACAAAAAAATAAATTAAAAAAAAAGCCCTAAAAAAACAAGAAGCAAACGCTGTCAAAAGAATTCTGTTCATTTTGTAGTCCAAAATTCAAGGAGTATTTGTGCACTAAAGTGTTCTGATTTAACCATGTCTCTTGATTTGTGTTTTAAGTCTCCTTGGTCCCAGAAAGTGTTTTTTCTGGTTTATTCAAATACACATTCCCGAAAGGAGAGCTAAGTTCTTCCTATTGAGACATTATTTACACTCTCAGTTGTGGGGCCCACACACGAAAGAGACATGGACCTGCTGGAGCATGTCCGTCGCAGAGCCACAAAGGTGATCAGAGGGCTGGAGCACCTCTCCTATGAAGACAGGCCAAGAGAGTTGGGGCTGTTCAGCCTGGAGAAAAGAAGTCTTCAGGGAAACCTTATAACTACATTTCAGTACCCGAAAGGGACCTACAGGAAGGCTGGAGGACTGTTTCAAAGGGCTTGTAGTGATGGGATGAAGGACAGCGGTTTGAAACTGGAGCAGGGGACACTTATGTTGGACATCAGGAGGAAGTTCTGCACAATTAGGGTGGTGAAATACCGGAACAGGTTTCCCATGGTTGTGGTTGAGGCCCCATCCCTGGAGACGTTCAAGATCAGACTTGACATGGCCCTGGGTAGCCTGATCTAGTCGGAGATGTCTCTGTTCACTGCAGGGATGTTGAACAATATGACCTTTGAAGGTCCCTTCCAACCCAATGCAACTTGTGAATTTATGAAAATATAAACAAATCTGCTGGCATGGCAGTCTAAAGTACTGCATATTAAAAACCATCCAAATTGAAACAAAACTGGTAATATCAATACTAAATAGATTCTAAACATGGGCTTTTGATTAGCTAGTCAGCAGTGAAAAAAATGATTGTGCATTACTTGGAAAATTTCCAATGCAAATTCAGAATTTCAGTGATTTCTACAGCTGTTGCAATAGGTTTATATGGCATTTCTCTGATGCTGGTCAGAAGGGAGCTATAGTAAGCTGACAGAGCTTTCCTTGAACTCCCTTTGCAAATCCTCCATCTCTTGTGCAGAGGGAAGGCTGTGAGCAGACCTGTGGTGTTCAACCCAGACGCTGAAGATGCTGTGACTTAAAAAGCTGCCCAGCAGTTTGTGGTGTAAAATGCACTGAGTTCACTCTCCTCCATAGGGCAGTCCATGAGGGGACGGCACAGAACTGGCCACTCTGGTTCACAGATCCCTCGATGGGTCACATCCCCTGAGCCAGCCCTCAAGTTGATATGCTCTGCAAAAGCTTGTGGTCTAAATTAGATGTCAGCATATATGTTTTAACAAGTAATCCTGAAATGTACTATTTACACCATGGATCTAGAACGGGATTTGATGATTTTCCAATTTAAAATCAGCAGCCTTTCTAAAATGCATGTGGGGAGAGAACAAAAAAACCCCAAAAAACAACCAAAAAAAAAAAAAAAAAACCCTTTCCTGGCTGCTTTTGTGTTTCTCCTTTTCAACAGAAACAGTTTTTTTGTTCAGTTAAGTGTTCTGACAATAGAAATTTGTAATGCAAATTCTTCCCATCTCCCCATGAAAGCCAGCTAAAAAGCAAGGGTTTCATGTATCAGCACTGTGGCATTTGATGTGAGAACCATTTCCTAGAGTCTCCTGTAGCCAATTAACCAAATCAGATTTGCTGATGGACTACAGCTTACATCTGTATCCATATCAGCAAAAGAGTGCAGAGAAAACACTCATCTTGTGCTGTTCATAAGAAACTTTCGACATGCACAAGGTCCTTTACTTGAGCAGTTAATGAGCATGGTCGAGTTTTACATTGCAACACAAATCTTCTTAAAAAAGAAAAAATCAGCTAATAGGGAGGAGAAATTTATTTCAGACACTGCTTTGTCTCTGCATGTTGGAGTGAACTGGAAAAAAAGAGTCTGAGGGGAGACCTTTTGGCTCTCTACAGCTCCTGTAAGGAGGTTGGAGCCAGGTGGAGTTTGATCTCTTCTCCCAAGGGTGGGGTTTGATCTCTTCTCCCAAGGAACAAGTGACAGGGACCTCGCACTGTGCAAGGGGAGGTTTAAATTGGACATGAGAAACAATTTCTTCCCTGGTAGAGGCTGCCTTGGGAAGTGGGTGGGTCCCTGTCTCTGGATGATTTAAAAGGTGTTTAGGGAAATAGTTTAGTGGTGACCTGGCTACGCTGGGTCAGCCACTGGACTCAATGATCTTAAAGGTGTCTTCCAACCAAAATGATTTCAAGATTTCATGATTCTATGACTCTAAGTTCTATCAGTTCAGTTGCCACTGGTTAGTCTTAAATTACCTTACCAGAGAGGAAAAATCTGTTCTTGGTTTGATAGGAGTCTAGTTTAAAATGTTGCTGCAATGAGACTGTGAAAACAAGTCAGATCAGAAAGATAGGTAGCCCGGTGTTCTGCAGCAAGACTATGTGATCTGATGGGCAGCTCTCAGGTGAGATTGACTCTTTGCTGGATCTGCTGCACCGCCAGCTGTACCACCTGAACAGCCAAAGGCCATCCTGCACCTGCGGATGACCATCTCTGAGGTAGGGTTTGCTGCCATGTTTCTGGCTCACAATAGATGGGAGAGGAGGAATATTCTCCATGTAGCTGTGGCTGAACTGAACGGGTGCTGCCAAGCTACAAATTCAGGTTGTATCCTTCACATTGTAAAGGCCCTGGTACTCCTAAGGATGTAAATTTATATTTACTTGAACAACAGATAAGGCAGCTGGAAACTGCAGTTGGATTCAGATAGTCTTTAATGAAGTTAACGTTGAAAGATCCAATGGACACAGTGGATTCTAAATCACTTCTTGCATTAAAAGCTTCATCATTAATGCATATTCAACTACAAGTTAAAATTTTATTTGCTCTTCAGTTCTGGAAATGGGCTGAGAGAGGTTATTTCAAACAAGGAGCATGTAGGCTACAGAGCTGCTCAAAAGAAGAAAGGTCTGGAGAAAAAGTCTTATAAGGAGCAGCTGAGGGAACTGGGGTGTTTGGTCAGGAGGATGCTGAGGGGAGAGCTCATTGTTTTCTACAACTTCTTGAAAGTGAGGTGGGGATTGATGTCTTCTCTCTATAGAATGAAAGGAAATGGCCTGGCATTGTTCCAGGAGAGGTTTAGATTAGAGATTATGAAAAATTATTCTCCTGCAAGAATGGTCAGGCATTGGAACAGACTGAGCAGGAAGACGGTGGAGTCACCGTGCCTGGTGGTGTTCAGGAAATGTGTGGACACGGCACAGGGTCTAATGGCCATGGTAGTGTTGGATCAATGGTTGGACGCAATGAACTTAGAATACTTTTCCAACCAAACCGGGTCTATGATTCTAAGAGTTGTTGTTTTGTATGATACCTGCTAGGGTACTGATCTTAGCCAAGCATCCTTCAGTGCTGTAAGTGACCTATGGCAGTCAGTAAGCAGGATGCTTGGGCTGACAAACTGTACTAAGAAAAGTTCCTTGTAGGAAATAAGGATGTGTCAGAACCACATCCAAATTGTTCCAACAGTCAGTTAAAGCAAACAAATATATAAAATAGTCTGTCTATAAATGCAGTTGCTGAGTACATGGGTAAAGAAATTTGTCTTGATGATCAAGCACTTCTGTAAGTGCCATCCGTATCATTCAAATTATGTAGCACTCCACAATGACAGCATCTTTAGTGTGTTAGGTCCTCTTCTAAAGAAAAACTTTCATTATTAATTGAATGCTTTGATTCAGGTTAGAAAGTTTAGAACAAAAATTACTGTCCTGTTAACAAGCCTTTGTTTACTAATCAAAATGTGTCTCCCAAGAAGCAGCTGGAAACACATGTGCAGGTTGCTACTGAAGGACTTCTCCTACCTTGATGGCAGTGGAGGCAATCTGGATGTGGTGGAGTCTGCGCAGTGTGCTGTCCCTGTCAATGAAGTAGGAGGCTGCAAGCTGGTGCAGAGTCTCCAGAGTCACGGCAGAGCTGTTGGTGCTGGGATCACTTCCTTCTGACCTCTTGCTCAGCTTCCGTTTGT
This sequence comes from Ramphastos sulfuratus, assembly GCA_013399055.1. NCBI lineage: Eukaryota > Metazoa > Chordata > Aves > Piciformes > Ramphastidae > Ramphastos > Ramphastos sulfuratus. The sequence goes on along the minus strand of WBNM01031121.1, from coordinate 80,278 downwards.
CCACAAAAATTGTGAGTGACTCCTCTCCTGAGCAGGAAAACAGAGACCACAGCATTCATCAGTGACATCTTCTGCAAGCCTCATTTTTCCAGAAATAGGGTGGTAAGCTGATGTCTGATGGCAACTAGGGTGGCACCCTAGCTGGTGTCTGATGTTTAGGTATCCCTCTCTGGTGGCAGGTGTAGATACATCAGTGTCTACATCAGTGTCTAGGCACATGAACAACAGAAATTACTCCAGGTATTTTACGGGCTTTTTTTGTTCTTGTTTGTCTGTTTTATTACCTCATATGAATAGCTTAGCAATAAGACAGATTTATGTCTAAAATGCAATGGCACTGGGGCTAAGTCTGCTGTACTAACTCCTGTTTGTAAGCCATGTAGAGATGTACACATTGAATTTAAATCACATATAAAATGTGTTTACTTCCAAGATTGCTTTCCCTGCCCAAGGCCGGGGGGTTGGAACTAGATGACCTCTAAGGTCCCTTCCAACCCAAACTGTTCTATAGTTCCACGACTATCTTCATTGTTTAGTATTTGATGTTAGTGTAAAAGAAAATACTTAAGACTTTTTTTCCTCCTTGTTCTCTCTTAAGAACCTGATTTCAGAGGAAAGACTCCGTGTTACAAAACCCAAAGTAAAATGTCACTTGTTTAACTGGGCAAGTTCTTAAGAACCACAACAGGAAAGCTTTTTTCCATGCCTGTTATCACTCCATAATTCTCAATTGCTCAGAGTCGCAAGCCTGATTCTTGCTTCAGCAGAAGGTCCCAACAGGGCAAACACCATAGACTCCTGTGCCCAAATGCATCATCAGCCTCATATGGGGCTTTCAAGAATCAAGTTGGTTTGGGTTGTCTTTTTCTTCTTTGTAGTATCAATGAAGGCTTCCCACTTAGGGTCATGTTGAACATCTTTGGCAAGCACAACCAACAAGTTCTGACACCAGTGGGGGCTGGACTTCAATGGCCTTTAAAGATGCCTTCCAACCCAAAACATTCTATGATTCTGAGATTCTGGGCTAAATATTTAAGGGAAATTTCCACATGTTTGTTTATTTCATGGATAATTTTGTCTTGTACTTCAGGCTAAGCAAGAATTTGTTCATTTAGTAACATCTTTAGTCAAAACTCTTTGGAAAATTAATTAGAAAATGTGATTTATTGACTCAGTAATTTCTTCTGTACAACCTATGTCCAAAGTAACTGTAAAACCACTTCTCTCACTTTCTGAGCCTGTGTTTGGTGATGTACATCCTCCAACATTAAAAAATCTCAAGAATCAATGTATATATGTATTAAAATACACCTGTATTTTATGTGCTGAGCAACTCCACTCAATAACATTTCCTTATTCCTGGAAAGGAAGCTACCCTGGTAGGGTCTGGCTTGCCACTTGAAATCGTTTCATTGCTCACCCATCTGCTACAGTGGCATTTTGCCCATTCAGAAGATGAGATGCCAGCTTTGGATGGGTTTATGTGCCAAAAAGTAATAGTTGTAGAGGGATAGTACGTAGGATGAAAACATGGCATCATCTTTAGAGGTAGATAATCTTGGTGATGAGCAATGCGAAGTGAAGAATGCATGTGTCTCTGTGGGGGAACATATCTGTTGACCACATTGACACACAGCTACCTTGGCTTTCGAAATTCACTTCTGTTTGGAGCAAGAGGAGTATATCCACATTCAGCTATGTATCTTACAGTGTTTCCCAGTCAGAGGACAGTCAGGCTCTCCAGACCTTACACAGGTACAACTACCATTATCCTTGAGCCTTCTATCTAATTAGTCCTACCAGGCTTGTCTAGTATGTTCATTTTGTCCTGGAAGGGACAGTTGCTACCCAGGACAGCTGGCTATTCCAGCTGGAGCCTACCTCAATCTTCACCACTATATTTACACTTCCCTTCTTACACATTCATACATTCATAGCGGGTAATTTTTTTTTTTTATTTTTTTTTTTGTCATCAGAGCAGGAATTCATTGCTGAACTCAAAAGAACTGGGAATTAAAGCAGCCTTTGTAAGTATCAGAATTTCCCAACCCAGTCCGCAGTTTTTCTGCTGTATTAAGTAGACATAGGTTCACATTTTATTTAACTACTGCCATAAACCTCCTGCAAAGCAGACCAGGGTTGCTTGGCTTGGCAGGCATGAGCACGTTGCATTAGCACAGACTTGTGCAGCTCATTTTGCTAGGCTGCAGATACTAGGAGGTGCCAGTCCTGTGGCCAGGTGGGCCATTAGTCACAACATGCTGCATCTGTGCCAACAGCCATGAGTAGAGAACTGAAGAAACCTGGCAAAGTCTAATGATGTGTGCTTTGAGGGATATTTCCCATCAAAAACTGGTCTAGATTTTAGTATTGCTGGAGTTCAACCATGCCTATGTGACAAAATCTGCCTCTTCAAAACCTGCCTTGTAACTCTAGCCAGTATGGAAGGTTTCTGAAATTAAAAACAACGGAGTGGGCTAAGGTTGGAGGTGAGGGGCATGGGCTTGGGCAGCTGTTTGTGCAGCTCTAAAGACACTGTCCTGCCACAGATGTCCTACCTATCTAGATAACATCAGAACTCACAGGGTTAAATATCCTCTCAGTGACCATTTCAGGCTGCACAAAGGAGGTGCAAGATTTCACTAAGAGATTTCTCCCTATTTTCTCTCCTTTTCCAGAGGTCCTAGCTAGTGTACATAGATTGCTAGTGTACTTAGACTGCTAGGTCTTGTAGGAAAAAAATTAGAGGGGCAAAAACCCATTTAGAACTTAGACTGGCCACTGCCATAAAGAAAAATAAAAAATGCTTCTATAAATATATTAATGGCAAAAAAAGGGGCAAGGACAACCTCCACTCCTTATTAGACGTGGAGGGGAAGATAATAAAAAAGATGAGGAAAAGGTAGAGGTACTTAACACCTTCTTTGCCTCGATCTTCAATAGTGGGACAGGTTGTCTCCAGGACAACTGGCCTCCTGAACTTGCAAATGTACCCAGGGACCAGTATAGTCCCCCTGTAATCCAGGANACATTTCTCATTGCTGCAGCATTTGACCTGCAATACTCTTCTACTTTTAGCTCCTTCTCAGCTTGTGCTTTGCCTGGACTGCCAAATGAGCAACACCAGCTGGGATTGCTCTATCTGCAATCCAAACAGCCTGAGACTTCACTTTGCATCTGGTCTGCCTAAGGTGGGCACTGAGGAATGCACATCACACTCCTACCACTGTGGAATAGAAGAAAGGGACCTGATGGAGCTGGCAGATAGGAGGCTGAAGATGAGGCAGCAGTGTGCCCAGGTGGCCAGGAAAGCCTGTGGCATCCTGGTCTGTATCAGAAACAGCATGGCCAGTAGGACAAGGGAGGTTATTCTGCCCTGTACTCAGCACTGGTCAGGCCACACCTTGAGTGCTGTGTCCAGTTCTGGGCCCCTCAGTTGAAGAGAGATGTTGAGGTACTGGAATGTGTCCATAGAAGGGTGACAAAGCTGGTGAGGGGCCTGGAGCACAGCCCTGTGAGGAGAGGCTGAGGGTGCTGGGGTTGTGCAGCCTGGAGAAGAGGAGGCTCAGGAGTGACCTCACTGCTGTCTACAACTACCTGAAAGGAGGTTGTAGCCAGGTGGGGGTCAGTCTCTTCTCCCAGGCAACCAGCAACACAACAAGGGGACACAGTCTCAAGTTGTGCCGGGAGATGTATTAGGAGGAAGTTCTTCAGAGAGAGAGTGATTGGCATTGGAATGGGCTGCCCAGGGAGGTGGTGGAGTCACTGTCCCTGGAGGTGTTCAAGAAAAGACTGGATGGGGCACTTAGTGCCATGGTCTAGTTGATTGGATAGGGCAGGGTGATGGGTTGGACTGAATGATCTTGGAGGTCTCTTGCAACCTGATTGATTCTATGATTCTAAAATGCCTTTTTGCAAGCTCAGCTACTGAAAATATTCTATAGTGAATTTTAAGGTAAATAAAAACAAGCTTTAAATGGTGCTGAAAATCTCTAGAAAGTAAGTAAAACACTTCTTTGTGTTTCATTAGGAAGTATGCCATCCCATTTTGCTCTGGAGTCAGGTTTTTTGATTGCTCTGCATTAGGTAACAGTAGAAAAAGTGACATTGCTTCCATCTCAATAGCATTCTGATAAGTTTTACAATTAAAACAATTTGTTTATTTTTCTCCTATCAAAAACTTTTCCAGGGAATGAAGAGCAGAACTACAATAAATCTTCCCATTTCAAACAAACAACTTAAAAAAAAACAGTGTCTGTGTGTGATGTTGCCTTATTTTGATTAGAAAATGTCAGGAAAATCACCTTTGAACCCTCTCACAGTTATCACATCGTCCTTTTATCCTAGTCCTGCTTCATCCCACACTTGCTGTGGCAGTTGCTTGTGGGTGTGTTTTGGCAGATAGGATCCCTAAGCACTCCCAGCCCTGCAATCTCCTTCCCTGCTCCCTGACAGATAGGTTTTGTTTTTCATGCTCTGTAACTGGGCTGAAATGATTTTGAATGTTTATTTTGACTCAGATCACATCAAATTACATCTCCTAAGCTTGAGTGAAGGCAAGCACTGGAATGATGGGTCTCCTCAAAAATCTGTGCATTGTATTTGTAGGGCATCTCAAACAAGTGGGTCCTAGTTCACTACTGGTGTTTTCAGAAAATATGCTAACCCAGGTGCAATCAAGTACGTTACAAAAACATTTGGTGCTCAAAAAACATTTGAGAATCAGAATTATTTTGGTTCTAAAAGACCTCTAAGATCATCCAGTCCATCTGTCAACTTAACATCACCATGGCCATGGCCTAACACCAAATCATGTCCCACAGTGCCATGTCCACAAATTCCTTAAACACTTCCAGGCATGCTGATTCCACCACCTCCCTAGGAAAACTCTTCCAATACCTGATCGCTTTTGCAGGAAAGATTTTTTTTCTAATCTCCAACCTAAACCTTCCCTGGCACAATATCAGGATATTCCCCATTGATCTGATAGTAGAGAGATGAGACCAACCTTCACCTCACTCCAACTCTCACCTCACTCCAACTCTCACCTCACTCCAACATCCTTTCATGGAGTTGTAGAGAGCAAGAAGGTCTCAGCTCAGCCTCTTCTTCTCCAAACCAGACAACCCCAGCTTCATCAGCTGCTTCTCATCAGAACTGTTATTACAGCTTCTGAAAATTTCTCATCTGTCAGAGCTGATTTAGCACAAAAAAAGTGGGTTAAAAACCAGAGAACTCCCTCATACATTGGTGCTGGGGTATCCACATCACTGCAGAATTTGAACAGGGCTCCCTTTCACACCCAGTAAAGTCACTGACATATTTAATTCATGAAAGAAAAAATTTGAGCTTGGATTCACCTTAGAGAAAATTAAACTCATGGAAAAGAGACTCTCCTGTCACATTTGAAACATGGGTAACTCTTAGTTTTTAGTGATTACAGTCTGCCATCAGGAAAGAGACTAAGAAGACATCCAAACACTAGCTGCAAAACAAGTGTGATTTAGAAAACTATTCAAGGTTATGAATTTTAAGAACTGCAAAGGACTGATGGCAGTGAATACTGAGAAAGCACGATTATTCAGCATCAGATGCAGACAGCTGTGCTTTCCCTGAGTGCTGAAAACAGTGTTCTCTGAACCTCACAAGATTCATGAGTCACTCCACTTTCTCAGGTTTAAAGGAAATCACATCCAAACGTTTGGTCATGCTTACAGAACAACACCACAGAATCCAATGGCTGGTTCAAGAAAGCAGCAGAGTCACTACGGTGATGCTGTATCAGCACAGAGCTCCTGTCACTGTCGGGGGACAGGGCTGACATTCACCCTACATATATTCCACATACCACAACATATATTCATGTCCCTGCAGGGCCTGGAGTTTTCATAGATTCACAGAATGATTTGGGTTGGAAGGGACCTTAAAGACCACTTAGTTTGCCCCCTGCCATGGGCAGGGACATCTTCCACTAGACCAGGCTGCTCAAGGCCCCATGAACACCTCCATGGAGGGGACATCCACAACCTCCCTGGCAACCTGTTCCAGTGTCTCACCACCCTCACTGGAAAGAATTTCTTACTAATCCCCAATCTAAATCTGCCTGCCTCAAGTTTCAATTACCTCTCATCCTGTCACTACAACCTCTTGTAAAAAGTATCCCCCAAGCTTTCTTGTAGGCCTCTTCAGGTACTGGGAGGTTGCTCTAAGGTCTCCCCAGAGCTTTCTCTTCTCCAGGCTGAACAGCCCCAACTCTCTCAACCTGTCCCCATAGGAGAGGTTCTCCAGCCTTCTGATCATCTTTGTGGTCACCTCTGGACCCACTCCAACAGTTCCATGTCCTTCTTGTGTTGGGGGCAGAAGAACTAGATGCAGTGCTGCAGGTGGGGTCTCAAGAGAGCAGAATAAAGGAGGAGGATCCCCTCCCTTGTCCTGCTGGTCACATTGCTTTCTATCCTGGTAACTTAGCCTATATATTTAATTCTTTCCAGCTTTATATATAAACATATTTTCCATGATTTCTATTTGCAAGTTAAACTAAATCCTGAGCTGAGAAGAATATTCTACATATTGCTTTCAAAAAGAAAGTCTAAAATAAAATGTATAGAAAGTTACCTTGACACTTAACCCAGCCCTGGCTATTTAGCTATGAGACTTCCAAACAACAGTTTAGAAATGGCATCCAGAAATTAGGAAATAAGTTTCTGTATGTCTTTAAAATATCTCTAGGAGTTTTTTACATTAAAAAAAAAAATGCAGCCATTATTGACATGGTAGAAGTAGAATAGTGCTGTAATAACTGCAACTAAAGATAACCTCCTATTGAAGGAGTAAATATGGTTTTTGTTATACATAATAGTGCATATTCATGTGATTTAAAGAGTGCTATTTTCTGCCTCTATTATTGAGTGATTGTTTTCCTGTAGCCACATCTTGGTAGTGAGGAAAGGATCCTATGTCTTGATGTTTCACATTTCCATCTGTAGGCTGGGAAGTGCTAGGAAAAGGCAGTAAAATCAACACTTCCCATCACTTTGTTAGAAGAAGAGGAAATAGTAATAAAAGGATAACAAACCCAGATATATCTCAGCATCTCCTTACAGAGGTATGAAAAAGTGTGTAACCAGCTGGTCAAGAGAAGCTCTCCTCCTGTTCTACTCTGCCCTAGCGAGGCCACATTCGGAGTACTACGTCCAGTTCTGGGCACCTCAGTTCAAGAGATACAGGGAAATGCTGGAGAGAGTCCAGAGGTGGCTGCAAAGATGTGATGGGTCTTGGAGCATCTCTACAAGGAGAAAAAGCTGCAGGAGCTGGGGCTGTTTAGCCTGCAGAAGAGTAGCCTGAGAGGGGATCTTCTCAATTCTGATCAACAGCTAAAGAGCAGTAAGCAAAAGGATAGCGCCAAACTCTTTTCAGTGGTACACAGGGACAGGACAAGGGTCCAAAAATCACAAACTAATACCCAGGAGGTTCCATCTGAACAGCAGGAAAATTCCTTTGGTGTGAGGGTGCTGGAATCCTGGAGCAGGCTGTCCAGAGATGTTGTGAAGTCCCCTTTTCTGGAGAGATTCCAAACCCACCTGGACATTGTGGCCCTGGGCAAGCTTCTATGAGTGACCTTGTTTTAGCAGTGGGGTTGGGCTGGGTGATCTCCAAAGGTCCCTTCCAATTCCCACCATGCTTGAATTCTCTGATTCTATGATAAAGTTCTTTGGTCTTTGAACTCCTCAAAAGTTTCTGACCCAATAGAACACTTCAACTACAGCAGCTGTAATGCATACAGTAAAAACAAAAAAAAACAAAAAAAAAAAAAAGTTTAAAATTGTTATACCTTTGTTATTAAAAAATAGCCAATTTCTAGTGCAAAAATCTCTTCATATATAGATCACAGAATGTACCACTGGGGTTTTATCAGGTCATTTCTCCAAACTTCAGCAGATGCTGATAGTTCAGTAAGTACATAAATTAATGAGAGGCCAGATGCAGTATCATTTCTGTGGTTCAAGTGAATCATGGTGCAACGTTAATTCCACACATACCATCTGGTTTAGGGTTTAACATTATTCTTCATTCAACAAATGGGGAGAGAAAAAAATGGAGAATTTTTTTTTTTCTTTCCTCTTAGCATCCAGAATCCTAAATGATGGAAAATTTACATACCTGGAGGGGAGCATTTGCAAATGTGATGTTAAATTTTGAAGTTTCTTTCTCACATCAGTCATTTGAGACTAGAATTCACCTCTCTTATTTGACAACAGTTTGTACTCTTACCTTGAAAGAGGTGTGAGGGAAAACAAAAGTCATATCAGCAGTCAGCATAAGTAGTCATAAATCCTTCAGAATTCACTGAAGTTCGCTGTTCTACATCATCTGACAATTTCTCCCATCTTTGTATGCACAGTAATAAACTCCTCAAGAGGAATAATAATCAGGGGCAGAAGACCTGACCTTCTTTATTCGGTGCGTAGGATAGTAAAAGTGTAACTATCAAACTCGTTTGTGAGACTGCAGTCAGTGGAGAGGAGAATGACAGGTGGCTGGGGTTAAGTTGATCCGCTGACACATGTTAAGGTTGTCTGTAAAGCCAAAATTACCTTTTCTCTTTTCATTCTCAAAGTCTTTGCCATCATTAAGAATATTTCCTGAGAAGTGAATGTATTGATGGTCTGATAATGGATACTAAGCAATTATGTCTGACAATAACAACAAAAATATATCAACCTCAGACATTTAAGATTACCTCTTGGCCAACTGCCTAAAAAGATTCTAGTTTCATAAGAAGTCTTGGCGACCTCCCAAAATTTTGTTGCCTTGTTTCCAGGTGCAAGGAGGTCTTGTTTGTCCACTATCTGCATTTTGCAAAGCACCCAAATCTGACTGACATCACCCACTTGCCTGGAACAAGGGTCTATAATTTCACTATAATATGTTGGTTATTTATATTTTCCTGGTCATCTAGTCTATTGGTTTGTTGAGGAGTCTTTACATCTACTTGTTGGAACAGCATTAAAGTGAATATCTTTAAAGTGGGATCCACTGGTGTTTTCATTCTCCTACACCTATTTAACAGAGATGCCCTGGACTTCACAACAACTTCCAATTCTGAAGCTCTCCGTTGCACACTATTTTTGGTAAATTATTAACAGGTACAACACACTGAACACTATTCAATAGGCTGTGCCTTCACTGAATGATGCTGCATGCAAGCAAGAAAGTATAAATACAGAACAAAAGGAGCAAAGGTAGAACTGTGTGTTATCTCTCATCCAAAGGAGAATCTTTGTGTTTTGGAACTGCTAGCTGAAAGTTGAGAAAAAAATCTGGAAATACATTTCACAGAGTCTGGAAATAATTTAGGCTGGGAGAAACTTCTGGCGGTCATCCAGTCCAATTCCCTGCTCAAAGCAAACCTAATTAAATGAGATGCTCAGAGACATGTCCAGTAGAGCCTTCTATCATTTTTAAAGAAGGAATTCCCTTGTAGGAGTCCTCTCCTGCCTTTCCCTTAAAGCTCCTCTGGTCATTGTTGTCTGGGCTGTGTAAGTTTGCAGTTTTGCTAAAGCAAACAGGATAGTTGCTTTCCTGGAAGAGTGGAGGAAACGTTCTCACCCCCTAGTGATGACCCAGCCTGACAAAGCATCTCTGTGTGTGCACAAAAGTGAGCAGTCTCTCCTTTCTCTGCAGACTTGACCCTGCAGACAGTCAGTGCAGCAGCAGAAGTCACTCCTACTCATAGACTATATGAGCTCAGGCCTGAACCCACTGCTGTACAAACACCGCGTTACACAGAGCCTTCTGTCGTGCAGCTTGAAGATGCCCATTATGGACATTGGCCTTATGTCACACAAAGATAAAATTTCCATAAGAAATAGGAGCAGTGAGAAATGTCATTTTCCACACTACCTTGTGGCAACAAGAAAAATGGGACTTCCCTAAGTTCCCGTTTCAGAATGCCCTTGAGGAGCATATTTCTGTGTTTGTGAATAAAGGCTGGGGAACGCATCACAAACAACCATGTGCAAGAGTTCCCTTTATGGTCAAAAAGGGATATTCGTGAAAGCCAAGTGGTCACAGAGGCACACAAATCTTATCCCAGAACTGTTCATTTGCCAGCCCTTCCTGTAAGTCCATGAATACAGATGACTGCGGATTTGTTCAATAAAAGTACTGTGCACACCCAGTTTGGTCTTTTGCTTTTACAGAGCTACACAAGTGGCAAAGCTTTCAGAATAAAACAGCTTATAATTAAAGGGAAATTACCAATACATTATCGAAAGAAAAAAAAATTAATTACATGTTAATAAAGTCTGGACAAGCATCTCTGGGAATCCCCATTCAATCTAGCACAAAAAATGAGAACTAATGCATACAGGAAAGTATGGAGTTATTAGCTACCTCATTAAAGCATTCTTAGAAATTATTAACTCCCAGTAATTATTTTAATTGAACTCTTTTTTTTTTTTTTTTAATGTATTCAGCAGCCACCCCATGATAATGGAAGGCAGCAGGTGGGCATGACATCATCCTAAAATTCGAAGCTAGGGACCTAACCAAAGCACGTCAAAGGAAATACAAAACCTCCTTTTGACTTCACTAAGCATTAACAGAGCCCAGAACCCCCACAGTCCCCCTATGAGTGGAAAGGTTTTGCAAGTATGTGACAGCTACTGCATTTTAGGGTCTTTGAGGGTTCCAGAGTTGCAGAGCAGGCTGCCCAGAGATGTGGTGGAATCTCCTTCTCTGGAGAGCTTCGAAGCCCACTTGACATTGTGATCCTAGGCAAGCTGCTGTGGGTGACCCTGCTTTAGTAAAGAGATTGGAGTGAATGATCTCCAGAGATCCCTTCCAGCCCCCACTGTGCTGGGATTATGTGTGATTCTGAGATGGTCTGAAAATGGATAAGAAAAGGGTAATGGAACTCCATTTCCCTATATTGTATCCTGAAGCTTTGGAGTGAATATTGAATATTTAAGTTACAATTTTCAAAAGTCTTTAAAAGAACTACCCTTAAGTTTCAGTTATTATTTAGGACCAGTGTAATACTGGTGGTTTGTACTTTTCAAGAGCATTTTTTCTTGTGTGAGACTGTTTTCCCTGAGCTGTTAAATCCAATTTCAGTTTGAAAATTAATTTCATAATATGGCCATTAGTATCAGAATGATAGAAACATAGAATGGTCTGGGTTGGACTTCATCTTAAAAATCATCTATTTCCAACTCTCCTGTCATGGTCAGGGACAATCTACACTAGGCCAGGTTGCTCAAGGCCTCATCCAGCCTGGCCTCAAACACCTCCAGGAAGGAGGCATCCACAACAGTTAATATGTTAAATGTTACTTAGCAATTAGCCAATAGTTACACAATATTACATAATAATACTAAAAAAAAAAATTTTTTTTTTACCATTGAATAATCCCCATGTTAGGATACGTAAACCAGCCAAATCTTTAATTATAACACTTTATATTTTAAGAATTTTTTTTTCCTTCTCTTCTGCAGTTAGATTTTCTGTTCAGGTGTGCTATGTGCATACACAGGAAAATGCACAGTCATCTACAAAAAGTGTTTCCATGTGGAATAAATATACTGAGTAATTGGAAGAAATTTTGTGAGTAAATTAAATGAAACTCTGGGGACTCTTTTGCTGGTCAATACATGTAACTAGTTCTTAAAATTTTAATGGAAATTAATTTGTTGTTGAAATACTAGTTCTGCCCCCCCCCCCCCAAAAAAAAACAAAAAAAATTATAGGAATGAGTTCCTTATTGTTTTAAATAATTGCAGGAAGAGAGAAATTCACCTTGTTTCTAGAATGGTCTTTTCCAAAAGGGAGCTAGTGTGAGCAGCTTCAGCTGTCACAGATCTCAGGTATCAGCCAAAAGAGAATAGGAAGGCTGTCATTTCCTTAATATATGGCTAGAATTCAGTTCTGAAATGTATTAAAGAGCACCATTCCTCAGGTGAATAAAGGATTTTGACAAGACTGTCCTGCTGGAAGGATACTCAATCACCAGAATTAGCTTTAATATAATCACCCACCAAGGGATGAAGCTGCATTTCTAAAATGTCAGTTCGTTTTGTAATGCCTCGATAGGTAATCGCAGCTACTAATTATCTTTCATTGGGAACAATTTATGCTCTCGAACATTAGGCCTCTTGACTGGATTTCTTCAATCCATTTGGTGACTGGATCCCAATTGTATATCAACCTACCCTTTCCAAAGTGATCTCTGGGGATTTAGAGATGCAGATTCCATTAAGTTAATGGGAATCACACGGCAAAGCCTCATCATCCCATTTTGAAAGGTAAGTCCCACCGGTTAAATGGGCACTAGTTTTAAAAAGGGTAGAGTGACAATATAGGGACCTACTAGCAGCCAAAGTGGTCTAAAAGGTTCATAGCTGAAAAGATATGTTGAAAATAATTGTTACTGGTTTTCTTACTTCATTTCTGCAGCACCGTAATGGACCCAGACTGCCCTCTTATTGCAGAGGAACATCTCCAGAAGACCAGGAGCATGCCCACAAGGAACCACAGATAAAGTACCTCAGTCTCAGCGCCTGGGTTTCTCACATTTTTTTCCTCAAAATTGCTGTCACAGCATGAATAAAGCAAAATTCAGCATCATCAGAAGCCATGTGGACAAAACCTGCTCTCGTGTTTTAAAGTTTAGCCCTGGGAGAGCTGCTCTCAGAAGAAAGAGCACCGCAGCTCTACAGAGAAACCAATTGTGACTAACAGGTTCAGTTCAGTCACACCAAATCCATGCACGGTATTTCCAAGCATTAGCCCTACCTCCCAAGGTAGCTGACAGTAGGAAGTGTGTCCCATATTTCTTGATAAGGTTTTCTGTAATCTGTTGGAGGGTCGGGCGGCGTCCGAGCAGCCTTATGTTACGGAAGAACTCAGGGGCGAGTGGCAATGGGGAGCCGAGGAAATTCTTTCTCTCAACAGCAAGATTGTTTACTTTCCAGCGGCCAAACTCTCTGCAAAACAAAGCAATTCTCATTCAGAAATATGTCATTCAGACAAATGTTCTTCATTTGCAAACTCCTCTGCTCCACTGACTAGCTGGGGGCAACTAGCTGGGTATTACAAGTGGCCTTGACAGCGCTGCTCTGTCATGTGTTATAGGACAAGCAATGAGCTTTATTTATTAGATATGGAGGCAGCACTCCATATCAACATCATTGCTCAGGAAGAAATTAAATAAAAAATAAAATTAAATAAAACCCAAGCCTCTCGGGACATTGCTGTTCCTGTTGTTCATTTGTTGCTCCTGATGGGACTACAGCACTGGAACAACTGGATTTGCCAGAAACTAAAGCTAAATTAGTATTTTCCCCATAGCTGGACCAAACATAACAAGTGTTTTCATTAGCATAAGGCAAATGTTCAAAGCATTACAAGAAAGTCACATTCTTTGGGTTTTGATGGTGTCACCTAGGTAGGTAGCTGGCTGATTTCAACATTTCAGAGAAACATATCACATGACAGTTGACCATATTATGACATTTCCAGTTTTCTATGTTTTTGGCCTCCACTTCAAGGAAACACGAAGATAACAGGTCTGATTCCTAAAGCCAGATGACTTTGCAGTTATATGAGGAATATAAATTAATTCAAAGACTTGTCCCCTTCTCCTCTCCAAAATAAATCAATGATAGGAGAGAAAACAAACAAGTCAATTACACAGAAATAAACACATCTTTTATCCATTTACTTACCAATTAAGATACCAGATAGAGCTATTAGTAGAAGGACTCATTGTCCTCAAAATCTAGCCAAGATACACAGCATTTGCAGTAACTTTGCTTTTGCAAGGTACACCAGTAGCTGTTATGGGTACAGACTCCAATACTGTGAAAACGAAGTCCAAGGCAACCTGTGGGCTGTATTTACCTGACACAGTCTGACATAACTGTAGGAATGGCTTTGTTGAGTAATTCCTATAGTTCTGTCAGTTGAGATGTCCCTAAGATAAGATTGCAGAAAAGCAAAACCATTTGAATGCTTGAAAGGTCCCAGCAAAATATCACACAATATTCATTCAGAAAATACACACAGAAGAGAAAAATCAAATATGCAGTAAATAAATAATATTTGGGGGGCATCTGAAACAAAGCATTTGCCCACAGCTGAACAACTAGGATGAACTTCATAATACTAGCATTTTTTAGTCCATTTAAGTTCACAACTATTAGTAGAATTCAGATAAAAACATTCTTGGATAACCCTTCTAATTTCAGCATCTAATTTGCAGATCCAAACTGTTTCATCCCCAATCTGACTTAAATTAACATGAAGAACAGGTAATAATTTGTTGTAGCTCCTGTTAACTGCCTTTCCTTTCAGACAAATTCTTGCAGATGCCATTTTCTATCAAAATCAAATCAGAAGGATTACAGCAGAAAAAGCTTTATGCAACTATACCTGAAAATTAATGCAATTTGCCACTCAAGAGCATGAGACTAAATAGATCCCCACAGTCTCTTAAATACTCTGCACATCACCAGCGTGCCTAAATTAGTGTTTGGAAACCACTATTTAATAGATCTGGAGGGTTTTTTTTCAAATCAATTGTCAGGTGTTAAGACTTTATGTCACAAGTTTCCTTTCCTTTTAAGAAGCTATAAACCAAGTAACCTCATTTCTTAGCTTCTATTAAAACATTGGATTTTAGTGAAAAAAAAAAAAAAAAAGACACACAAGCACTTTTTGTCTCCAAAATGAAAAAAATATTCATTGAGGTATTGACTACATTAATGCAGGTACTAAAACCAGTGAATTACCCTGCACTCTAAAAGTACTTTTCAAGTGAAAGAGAAAATAAGTAAGAAAAACAGCTTTTTATTTAAATTCTATGCTTTCTTAGCATATTTGAGTGATTTTTTTTTTTTCATTTGAACACATCAGAAAATATAGGTCAATTGTAGTTCCTGAAGTGTCCATCAAGACAGAATTGCTTTGACAGCAAGAAAAGAATACAAGCTCTGTAATGTAAAATATTCACTTTATACCTTGATGAAACCTCTCCGTCTAAACTTGCTGTCTGACTAATTGTCCATGTCAAAGCTGAGGTTCAAACACAAGAATAACAGAAAAGTTGCAGTTTTTATACACCCCACTTCACTGCCACACTTCATCCATTTTTCATTGTCAGAACTTTAAGGAACAGTGAAGACCACCAAAATGATTCCTTTTTAATGCAGTCAAAGGAATATCGCCAAAAGTCTCTTTCTGCCTATGTCAGCAAGTTTATGACTGATGAAGAAACCCTCTCCCACAAAACAAAAAAATATTGTTTGGACTTGAAGGCTGATGTTGAAGATTTCTCAGACTTTCTCAACACTGTTGCAGAATTTAGCTACAGGGAGTGCATTTAATTTGTAGTCTGAACATTGCCAGTTTCAGTTCTCAGATTTTGGATCTTTCAGTACATCTAAGGCAGATTAGAAGTTTTCCTAAACATTGAGTACGTTCTGTGTAAGTGATAACAGCTCGTGGCTGGATCTCCTCTGAACCTTGCTCTAAGTTGATTATAGCTTCATTTCTGATTCTTTGTGAACTGAGGCTTTAGACAAT
Organism: Ramphastos sulfuratus; assembly: GCA_013399055.1. Lineage (NCBI taxonomy): Eukaryota > Metazoa > Chordata > Aves > Piciformes > Ramphastidae > Ramphastos > Ramphastos sulfuratus. The sequence goes on along the minus strand of WBNM01031121.1, from coordinate 64,693 downwards.
ACATCTTTTAACATAAGCTACAGCTGAGGAGGTGCAATCTTGATTTTTTTGTATTATAAATCAAAATACATTGAAAAATTAATCTATTCCAAGTGACTTAATTTACATAAAATGGTCTTCTGGTAAGAAGCTGGTCTGTTTATTACTTCATAGCATACCATATTGGCAAATGATTTCCTGGAAGAGTAAAATTAGAAGTGATAGTCTCATCCATACCAAATGCAGAAGTGTATCAAAGAATCACAGAATCCTACCGTGATGGGGTTGCAAGCGACCTCTGGAGATCATCCAGTCCTAGCCTCTGCTAAAGCAGGGTCACCCACAACAGCTTACCCAGAATGACAATGTCCTGGTGGGTTTGGAATCGCTCCACAGAAGGAGCCTCCACAACTTCTCTAGACAGCCTGTTCCAGGGCTCCAGTACCCTCACACCAAAGATGTTTTTCCTCATGTTCAGATGGAGCCTTCTGAGTTCCAGTTTGTGCCTGTTGCCCCCTGTCCTGTCATTAGGCACCACTGAAAAGAGTCTGACCCCCATTCTCTTTCCTTCTGCTCTTTAGCTCTTGCTGAGTACTGAAGAGATCCCCTCTGGGCTGCTCTTCTCCAGGCTAACCAGCCCCAGGTCTCTTGGCCTTTTCTCCTCACAGAGATGTTCTGGGCCTCTCAGCGATTTTTTAGCCTCTGTTGGATTCTCTCTAGTAGTTTCCTGTCTCCCTTGAACTAAGGAGCTCAAAACTTGACCCAGTACTCCAGAAGTAGCCTCAGTAGAGCAGAGTAGAAGTGGGAGGATAACCTCCCTTGATCTGCTGGTCACACTCTTCTTAATGCACCCCAGCCCACTGGCCTTCTGAGATACAAGAGCACATTGCTGTGTGCACTATTTCCTATGATTCATTCTGTGATCCCTGGGCAGCCTGTTCCAAGGCTTGACAATTCTTTTGGTGAAGAAATCATTCCTAATATCCAGTCTAATCCTCCTCTAGTGATCCCTGGATGTGGACAAGAAACAAGTGACCAGCAGCTTCTTCAAAAGGAAACCCGAGAAAAATATCAGACTTCAGAAGTTCCTGAGTTTATGAGAGCAAAGTGTAGAGCAGAAAAACCTGGACTGGAGTTCAGGATGGGTGTTTGAGTTATTTTTAGTATGTTGAATGAGGAGGGTTTTGCAAGCACTTTCAGGAAGGGTGACAGTCACTAGTAAACTGCTATCCTGAAATGAGAGTTTATTTCTCTTCAGAAATTTCATTCTAACTAAATTCATATCCTTATCTTTCTTCTATATGACTTACATAAATATATGTATTATACAGCTGAGCTCCTTTTTTTCTCTTCTTTTCACCTTCCCAGCAGTGGTCTATTCTCTCCCATTTCCTTCTCCCCTCTCTTATCACACAGGAATACTCAGCCTTTATGTACCCATTTGTTTTGCAGTCATTTTCTCTAACACAAACTCTTCAGCCCTCAGATAACATTTGTACCAAATGTGCATTATTCTGCATTGGATATGATGTTCCTGCCCACTGCCNGCTCCAGAACTGCACACAGCAGCAAAGGCCAAAGGCAGGCTAGCTGGCCTGATAGGGTAAATGATCTTAGCGGAGAAACCACTGCCTTCCAAAGTCACAGGAGTACCATTCATCAGAAGACCACCTCCTGCAGTATAACATAGCATTAGTGCTGGCTGCTGGTCAGGAAAACTAATTATGCACCAAATACAAACACTAAAGGTATTAGAAGCTTATTCTTTCCTTCTCTTCCTCTTCTTCTACTGTATAAGTGCCAAGACTAGCAGCTGTCATGGCACTAGTAAGAAGCTAAGATTTAACAGCAGGTGGTTGCCCATCTATTTCCAGCCCAAACAATATGTTTGCCATTGGACAGAGTTCTTTAATGCTGAAGGCAAAGCCTGTTGTTGAGTAGGATGGTGGCTTTGGGTTCTTGGGCTTGTAGAAGAGAGAGGAAATGTCAGTCTGGCTCTTATGATGAAGCCTGTAATGGAACTGTGCTATTATGATAAGTAGTGCCAGAGGCCACGGGCAGCATTCTCTCCATCTTCCTACAGATCAGAGCCACTGATCTGTATATCCCACCAAAAATTCTCTTCCCTGACTGCCTGGCTTGCACATGCACAACAGCCCTGAAACCCAGTGATGCCAATTCTGACCAGCTGTACTGCATGCCTGCCACTGCCTTTGCCTGCTGAATGAGATCTCCTACCCCTTGTTGTACTTGTTTCCCTACTCCATCAGTCAGGAAGTCAGTGTGAGGTGAAAATGAGTACAACATAAAATATAGTTCTTACTTCAACACTACTTCTTTTATCTTTTTCTACAGTTTGGTATTTGTGATGCTCTGCCATGACATTCAGAGTGATGTTTAATCTAAGAATAATGTTCTGACATAAAACACCCCTTAGTTATGGACATGTTTTCATCTTGAAAGAAGCTTAAACTACAAGTGAATCTGAAATAATTCTAGGGCAGCAGGCCAATAAAGACTCTTTTGAATTTCAAGCCATGGCTTTCTTCCTTTTTTTTTTTTTTTCCCCCCCAAATGTGTGTATAAATTATACATTTTCTTCTACCCTTCATTCATTTCAATGCATTTAAAATCATACAGTATGGGATGATAAAGGGAAAGTGCTATACAAAACATCTAGGTGAAGGAAATAAAAATAAATGCCATTGTACTCTATATATTGTAGTGTGTAGAAGACTTAAAAAGGGAAAATAATCTCTGTTATTGCAGATGATTAAGTCAGAGCCTGCAAAGAGATTTGCAGTCAGTCTGATAGGTTGTTTTTAATCACAACAGTCTCTACTAAAGACAACCACACACAAACCAGAGCTTGAGCAAAATTAAGTTATGCCTCATTGTCAGCAGCTTGCATGTTCTGTAAAAATAATATTAGTCCCAGTGAGTGTAAATGTTAATGAACAGTATTGTGGCATAGCTTGGAAAGCACTTTTGGAAGAGAAAACTTGCATCATTTTTAATGCTAAACAACTCTCCCGTGCTCCTTTCTCCTAATGTCTTCTGAATGAGACAGCTCCACTTTTGGATGGTGAGAAGGTGACTGCTTCAAATAGGCTGCATCAACAGTGGGATTCTGATGCCAATATTTCCCCTGCAGCTGCAAGTTAATCTGTTGGCAGAACAGCTCATTGGGAGAGGAGATGGTGTTTTTCGCCACCTACTTTTGTTAAAAGCCTAAGGATTTCTTAATGCCTGAGAGCATAGCTTGAGTAAGGCCAAGGTGATATAAAATAAACCACCACCATATTAAACTTCAGAAAAGAAAGGTCAGTGAAACCATTATAATACTCCAGATTTGCATCATGCCTTGGTCTGTGACTGGGGCTTAGGTAGGTCACCAGCTGCACAGGCGCAAACCAAAGGCAAGCTCAACCGCTTGGCTCTGAGAGGAACCGTAACACCATCAACCACATTTACTCTGTCCTGTGCAATGCAAAAGCCATGTATAGCTACAGCTGTCAGGGAAACTATGCACAGGCTAATTCCTCTGCAGGAGGCAGGTTCAGAGTGCATTGCACAGGGACCACTTGGCCCCAACTACGCCACTTTCCAGGATTTAAGAAAGAGTAGCAGCAATATCCTGTTGTCTTCCAGCTACTTAGTAGCAGTGTGCAGGAGCAGCACCTCGCCTATGAAAACAGACTAGGAGAGTTGGGATTGTTCAGCCTGGAGAAGAGGAGGCTGCACAGAGAGCTTCTTGTGTCTTTTCAGTGCTTAAAGAAGCTCATCAGAAAGCTGGGGACAGACATTTTAGCAGGGTCCGTTGTGACAGGGCAGAGGGTGATGGGTTTAAATGAGAAGAGACAGATTTAAACTAGATAGAAGGAAGAATTTTTTACAATGAGGGTGGTGAGACCCTGGTCCAAGTTGCCCAGAGAGGTGGTAGACGCCTCATCCTTGGAATCATTTCAGTCAGGTTATTTGGGACTCTCAGGAACCTTTTCTAGTTAAAGAAGTCCCTGCTCAGTGCAGAGTTGGACTAGATGAATTTTAAAGGTACATTCCAGTTCTAACCATTCTGTAATTCAATGATTCTATGAAGTGCAAAAACATATTTGCTTCAGAAAAAAATAATATAAAATTTAAGAAAAAAGCTTTTAAAGAAAAGATTCCCCTAGATGTGGCCACCACCAGAATCAGGTAAGGCTGATTGTGTACTCAGGTAAGGTTGTGCTATTCAGATTGTCAAAGAGAAAAATTTCTCTTCACCAACACAGATCATACAGATTTCAAAGTTTAATAAACTCAGTTAACTGAATGAGAATCTGCCACAATCTTTACTAAATGTTTGTTGCAGTTGATTTTTTATTATTCGGTGCGAAGGAGAAGGGAATTAGATATATCCTGAGTAAGAGATCTCCTGGAAAGCTCTACCTTTGTATAGAAAAATGATCATCAGTACAAACACTGCGCTGTACAAACATAAACGCTGCAAAGAAATCGTAACAGCTTTCCTTGAGAGCAGGAAGCAGGATTTCCTTGTGGCCAAGAAGGACAATGGCATCTCAGAGTGTATCAGAAGGGGTGTGGTGAGTAGGTCAAGAGAGGTTTTCTTTCCCCTCTACTCTGCCCTGGTGAGGCCACATCTGGAATATTGTGTCCAGTTCTGGGCCACTCAGTTCAAGGACTTTACTGCTTGAGAGAGTCCAGTACAGAACCACACAGACACTGAGGAAAGGCTGAGGGAATTTGAGTCTCTTTAGTTTGGAGAAGAGGAGCCTGAGGGGTGACCTCATCCATGTTTACAAAGGGCAGTGTTGAGAGGATGGAGCCAGTCTCTGCTCAGTAATGTTCAATGATAAGACGAGGGTCAGTAGGTGCAAGCTGGAGCAGAGGAGGTTCCGCGTGAACACAAGGAAAAACTTTTTCACTATGAGGCTGAGAGAGCCCTGGAACAGGCTGCCCAGAGATGTGAAATTTTCTTCTCTTTAGACATTCCAAACCCACCTGGATACATTCCTGTGTGACCTGCCCTAGGTGATCCTACTCTGGCAGCGCGGTTGAACTTGATCATCTTTTGAGGCCCCTTCCAACCCCTAACATTCTGTGATTTTGTGGTCTGATAGTATAGAATAAATCTTCTCTATGTCTCCTGAAATTGTCAGCTACCCACACATCATGACTAAGAAGAAACAAATTCAAGATGTAATAAGCTCCTTTTAAGCTTATTTCTCCTTGCCAAAATAAAAAATATTTCTTTATTAACCACATCCTGCAGAGGGACTATTTACAAGGTCTTGCAATGACAGGACAAGGGGCAATGGGTTTAAACTGGCAGAGGGAAGATTTAGACTGGATGTTAGGAGGAAGTTCTTTACAGTGAGGGTGGTGAGGCACTGCAACAGGTTGCCCAGGGAGGTTGTGGTTGCTCCCTCCCAGGAGGTGTTCAAGGCCAGGTTGGACAAGGCCTTGAGTAACCTGTACTAGTGGGAGGTGTCCCTGCCTATGGCAGGGGGTTGGAACTAGATGATCTTTGAGGTCCCTTCCAACCTTACCCTACTATGATTCTATGATCTTATTATTACAAGCCCTTGTCAGAAGTCCCTCCCTAGCTCTCCTGTAGCCCTCTTCAGGTACTGAAAGGCTGCTCTAAGATCTCCCTGGAGCTTTCTCTTTTCCAGACAGAACATTTTCAATAGCCTCTTCCCACAGGGGAGGTTCTCCAGCCTCTGATCATCTTTGTGGCTTGTTTTGGACCCTCCTCACAGTGCTCCAGGTGGGGGTCTTATCAGAGCAGAGCACTGGTTTGATGCAGCCCAGCACACAGCTACCTTCTAGGCTGCCTGTGCCCATTGCTGGCTCATGGTAAGTTTTTCATCAACTGAAACCCCAAATTCTTTCTCTTTAAGACTGTTCTCCAGCCACTCCTTGCACTGCCTATATTTGTGCTTGTTAGTCACAATATGGATTTACAACTTTGAAAATGAACAAGTCTGGCCTGGAAAAGAATTCTTTCAATAGAATAGGAGAAGAATTATGAGAAAGAGAAGGAGAAAGTCTATTTACAGTCTTTTTGTCTAACCTTAAGAGCCAACAGATATCACAGTCCTGTTCCTGTAGTTGATTGTGTGTGAATAAAGCCTAATGACTCTGGAATTTGATAAGAAAATGAAACTGAAGTCTCTGGAGCTCTCACTGAGGGCATGCTTTATGAATTTGACTGTACCTGCTATGGCTTCAAAATCAACAAGAAGAAAAGATTCCTCTTTCTTTTCTTCATGTCCTGACTAAATTAAAAAGAATGGAAGCAGATTTCTTGTGGAGATAAGGAAGAAAGTTGAATCTGTGAAGTGGTTTAGTGTATGAATTAACACTTGAAAATGCAGTTTATGAAGGCTTGAATCAGCATAAAGATGTGTTGGAGAAAAGAAAGCATAACAGGATTCATTGATTTAGTGTTGGTGGATACACAGAAGTGAAGCATAGGGTAAACACAAACTGCCAAAATTCCTCATCATTATGTGCTGCAGTTCAGAGTCTTCAAGTCTTTTATCACATATTTTATTATTTCTGTTTCAGAACTACAGATTGATCTATTGCACTGGGCAACAGAGAGGCATACAGACAAACCCAGTCTGTGATAAAAAGCATCTAAAATTAAAATTCACCCTATTGCTCATTTGTAAACCTGAGGCATAGGAAGGCTAGGGGTGCAGAGTACTCTTGGCTACTGTGGCAGAGAACATGAGCTCTTCAAAGCATTGATACCTGCTTGTTGGTTTGTTTCTGGCATATTATTGATGTTCAGTACTGGTTGATGTTCAGTGTCAAACCAAATTCCCAAACCACAGGCTGATGTGGATTCTGTTTGTGTGGAACTCAAAGAGAGGCTTGACAGGGCTCTGGGCAACCTGATCTAGTAGAGGATGCTCCTGCTGACTGAAGAGGGGATTGGAAAACATGACCTTCAGATGTCCCTTCCAACCCAGACCTTTCTTTGATTCTGTGATTCTTAGAACTGGGAAAATGTATGACTGTTGTTAGACAAAGTCTATTTTCTCACACAAACACTGACTCAAAACCATACCTACAAAGTCATACATAACATCTAGAATTGCTCCTTTTCCAGTAACTATGTTGCATAAACTTAAATAATCTTCTCTAGTGCAGATTATTTAGATCATTTTCTGTACAATTTATAACTTTAACCTTCCAAATAAGAGACTTTCTGTCTCCCATTTACTTCTACATTGCTCTTGCAGACTGTGTGCCAGAAGTGCTATTTGCAGCACTGACAGGTGACAGTTACTTATCCTGCATTTGAATTTATCAAGGCAGTTGTTTCTCCCAACACTAGGGGGTGAGCCTGCTTTTCCACGAGTATCAGTCTCACAGAGGTATCCCCAAATGCTGCTTTAATACTATGAGATATAATAACTACACTGTTGGTAGCCATTCAGATTGTTGTAAGAATGAGAATGTAAGCCAAAATACTTCCTGAAAATACTTTGGTGTCTTATTTGTTTAGTACTTGGCTCTTGGGTTGATGTGCTCTTGAGCTTCTTTGCACCTAAATGTTACCCTCCTACCTAAATGTAGCAGCAAATGCTCAAAGTTACCTTCACACAAAAAAATAAAGTCAAGGATTCTTACTCAGCATATAAAAATGTTTTCGTTTTATTTTCACCAAAACAAAGGATGCTTCTTTTTTAGTGTGACTATTTGCATTAAATTCAAAAGAGATTTAGAGTTTTGGTTTATTACAAATGGTCCTAATCTTGTTCTTTTTTTTTTTTTTTTTCTCCCCAGTGGTATAAATCAGAAATATCTCTAAAGAACTGGTGGGATTAAAACAGTGAGCTGAAGAAAACCAGGAAAACGAACTTGTCAGTATAGTTCCAGATTAAAAACACAGAGCTTTCTAATGCTGTTAGCTAAATGAAAGTGTGGAATGGGAACTGAAGTGCTAATATCTGCAAAAATAAACCCCACTTAAGTGTTAAATGTATTCTCTGAAAGAATAGAGCCTATATACCTTTCACATTTCATTTTCCATTCAGGTTTTCTTGAATAACACAGATCAGGACATTATGCAAGGTGGGGAAATGAACTTGGAGACAAACATTTAGAGACTCTGGGATTTGTATAAAACTGGGTAGGTCAGCTTGTTATATACCTTACAATACATACATTGGAGGCTTTGCATGGAACTAGACCTATTCTGACTCTCAGACTACAGTAAAAAATGCTGAATGAGATACTTAAGCCCTCTACAAAGCCTAAATATGAGCTTTTAAAAGAAGCTTCAACTAGAGTGCAGCTCTGTTTTGAATTTTAGTCTAGCAAAATAAATGTATGCAGAATGCACTATTCTAGAACTTCTACACATCTGCATCCATTTCATTATCCCTCACAGCACCTTGGTAGAGTAGGATTGAAGGAGAAAAATGAGAGTGACTGTGGAAAATTTCAAGTGGGATATAAGCACTGGTGGGAGATAAAATACTATTTATAATGTCATATAATTATCATCTGTGCCATAAATTTTATTTATAATACCATGAATGCTGGCACAGATTGAGAAAGAATGAGGCTTGATGCTCTCAAAAGAGGCTGGAAGAAAAAATGCAGAAGAGAGGTGTATTTTAGAAACAACTAAGAGAAGCATGGCACATCCTCACAGATTATTATATATGCTCAGAGATACTCTGTCTTTATACTAACACAGCTGAGAAAAAGCCTGTCCAGTATCACTGTTACGTGCATAAACAGTGTCACATCAATGTGTGTCATCACAAGGAAAATACCAGAAAGGGCCCAGCAGAGTCTACAAAGATGCTGAGGGGATTGGAGTACCAATCCAGGCTGTGTGAACAGTGGCTTGAGAGCAGTCTCAAGGAGAAGCACTTGAGGATGTCAGTTGATAAAAAACTCACCATGAGCCAGCAATGGTAGCTGGCAGCCCAGAAGGCCACTGTGTGCTGGGCTGAATTCAAAGCAGTGAGAGCAGTGGGACAAGGAGGGAATTCTGCCCCTCTGCTCTGCTTTGCTCAGACCTCCACCTGCAGTACTGCATCTATTTCTTCTGCCCCCAGAGCAAGTCCAGTGGAGGGCCACAAAGATGATCAGAGTGCTGGAGGACCCCACTATAGGCACAGGCTGAGGGAGCTGGGGCTGTTCAGTTTGGAGAAGAAAAGGCTCCAGGGAGACCTTAGAGTGGCTCTCCCGTACATGAAGGGGGCTACGAGAAAGCTGGAAAGGGACTTTTTACAAGGCTGAGACACTTGGGGCTGTTCAGCCTGGAGAGTAGTACACTTAGAGGGGATCCAATCAATGATCAGCGAGAGCTAAAGGGTGAGTGGACAGAGAATGCGGCCAGACTCTTGTCGCTATTGTTCAGCAACAGGATGAGTGGCAATGGGCACAAGCATCAGTATGGGAAGTTCCATCTGAATGAAAAGAAAAAATTCTTTGCTGAAAGCATGCCAGAGTCCTGGAGTAGGCTGCCTAGAGAGATTTGGAGTCTCCTTCTGTGGAGAGATTCTGAACCCACCTGGACATTGTGATCTTTGGTAAGTTACTGCTGGTGACCCTGCTCTAGCAAAGGGGTTGGACTGGATGATGTCCAGAGGTCCTTTCCAGCCCCACCATTCTGGGATTCTGTAGTTGTCTGGTCATTAGAAATTGTGACTTGTTAGCATGAGTTAGGTGCCAATGCAGCCATACTGCTGGTCCACAGCTGGTGAGCTCGCTGGAGTCAGAAGACTTCCTTTCTTCTCTTCCGTTTTAGTGAACAAATAGGAGTCTAAACATGCGTGGGAGGCAGTCTAAGCTATGTAGGCCAATTGTAATAAAGAAGAGATGCAATTATTGAATTTTTTTTTTTTTAAAAAAAATATATATATTTCTCTTGTGTTTTGACTTGAGATTGGTCAGACAATAATTTCAGATTATTAGCCACAGTGCTTAGGACCCTGTTGTTCTGGCTGCTATTTTGCACCGAGCTTAGGATAATGAGGGTCTGCATTACAGTATTGAAATGTTGCTTAGGAAGGACCAGAATGCAACATGTCTGTACAGATCTAGAAACAGAGCCAAGATTAACTGGCTTTCCAAGCCATATGCCCAGCAGACATGATGGTATTTTTGTCCAAACTCTTTGTGTGAGGAGCAATGCTGGGCAATTACTGGGGATTCTGTTTGGCGACAGTAAAGTTAACCTTAGCTATTAATGCCTTGGCTAGAATGACATCCATCCTATTGTAGAATATGCCAGATTTGCAATGCTGCCATGAAAATAGCACCAGTGCATCCCTACAGTGTCTGCTATTTCTCCTAAATCAAGATTATGTGTTAAATGTAGTCCAGCTTTTATTATATAAAATCATGGGATCGTAGTTTGGGTTGGAAGCCTCTTTTAGAAGTATCTAGTTCAAATCCCCTCCTATAAGCAGGGACCTCTTCAACTAGATAAGGTTGCTCAATGCCCTTTCCAACCTGACCTTGAGCAGTTTAAGGAATGGAGCATCCACAATCTCTCTTGGCAACCCGTTTCAGGGTCTCACCACTCTCACAGCAAATAATTTTTTCCTTATTTCCAGTATAAGTCTCCCCTCTTTCATTTGAAACCATCACTCCTCATTCAATTACTACATTTCCTGACAGAACTCCTCCCATCTTTCCTGTAGCCCCCTTAAAGTACTTAAAGGCCACGAGAAGGCCTTTCTGGAGCCCTCCTTCTCTAGGCTGAACAACGCCAACTCTCTCTCTCCTCATATCAGAGAGCTTCCAGCCTTTGCATCACTGTTGTGGCCTCCTCTGGCCACACACCAATAGGTCCATGACCCTCTAGTGCTGAGAGTTCCAGAGCTGGACCCAGCACTGCAGGTAGTGTCTTGGCAGAGCAGAGCACAGGGAGAGAATAACCCCTCCCTGCTGGCCACACATCTTTTGATGCAGCTCAGGATGTGATTTGCTTTCTGGGCTGCAAGTGCGCATCACCGGCTCACCCACCAGCACCCCCAAGTCCTTCTCTGCAGGGCTACTCTCAATCCACTCATCCCCCAGCCTGTATTTGTGATTGGAACTGCCCTAATCCATGTGCAGAACCTCACACTTACCCTTGTTGAATTTCACGAGACTGCATGAATCCATCTCAAGACTGTCAAGGTAAATTTGTCAAGGTAAACCTTCCATCCAGTGTGTCAATCACAGCATTAAGAATATGTTCCATAAAAAGAAAGAGGTGTGAGCATAAGTAATGTCAATGGAATACTACATATCTGTTCTGGTGGAAGCCTATGATGAGGTACAAAATCTTTCCCCTTCTGATTGTCAGCTGTAGTACAGTTCCTTGTACCAAGCAAACATTTTTACCATCTCATGGTTGCTAGTGGCCAGTGTTAAGCGAACTCCAAGTGTACATATCTCACAAACATATTATAGGAGAAAGCTCATCAGCATGTCCATAGAATCATAGAATCACAGAATCACAGAATAGTTTGGGTTGGAAGGGACCTCCAAAGGTCATCTAGTCCAACACCCACCCCCCTGCAGTCAGCAGGAACATCCTCCATTAGATCAGGTTGCCCAGAGTTCCATCCAGTCTGACCTTGAATATCTCCAAGAAGAGGGCCTTAACTACCTTCCTGGGCAACCTGTTCCAGGGTTCCACTAACTTCATGCTAAAAATCTTCCTTCTAACTTTCAAATCTAAATCTGTTCTTCTCCACTTTCAAACCATTGTCCCTCAACCTATCACTGCAGGGCTCTGGAAACAGTCCCTCTGCAGCCTTCTTGTAGGCCCCTTCAGGTACTGGGAGGCCACTATTAGGTCTTCCCAGAGCCTTCTTTTTTCCAGGCTGACAAACCCCATAAATCCTCTCATACACACTCTCACTGAAAACAATGCAGCAAGTAGCTAATATCAGGGTTTGTTCTTCCTATCTCAGAAAGTAAGCAGTGAAGAAAAAGGCAGGATACCCAAAAACCTCTCACCAAGCTAAATGCTATTTTAATGTTGTTTGTGGACTGGCTTGGCTTGACACAAGGCTGTTCTGTAACACAAATTGCTGCTTTAGAGTGAAAGTCACACAACCATCAACAGCTGTAGATAAGTTCATCTTTTCTGTTTAGACCAACTGTGGTGCAGACAACAGTGATTCTGGACATGTCTTGGACAAGGACGAAGCAAGTTACTGTACCATGTGTAGAATAACTTGCTTTAGCCTTGAACCTGGGACCAGCTGAAAGTCTGACAAAGATGTCAATAAATTAGGAGTAGAAAATGAGTAAATGGCTGAACAGTACAGAAATAGAAATCTCCCTTCTAGGAGATTCCTTGCCTTATTTTGTGTATAAGAAGCAGTTCACACACAAACTAAGCTACAAAAACCCAACCTGGAAGTTAGCAGAGGTGTGCCACATGGAGTCCCTACACTGTTGTCTCTTTGAGGACAATAGGACAATAGTGTACTCCCAAAGGCTGCTCAGTGATGTGCCATCCCTCTTGCTATGGCTGAGCTGCAGGAGATTTCAATGTCACAGAAATCCAGTGTGAATTCCAGCATTTTATACAAGAAATTTAAGGCACAGGGAGAACAGGTTGATATCCTGGTCTAAATGAGGATGAGACCAAAAAGAAGAAATATGAAACTCTGGTATCCAACAGTTCTGACAAAGTCATGCATCCTTACATCCTTTCAGAAGAAACTTGACCCAGCAGCAGCTGCACAGATAGGAACAAACACTTTCTTCACCCCTTTAACCTAAATAAGATCACAAAATTCACTGCCAAATGGAGGCCATTTAAATGCTAATTGGAACAGCAGGTGACTTCATTCCCTCTCTGATTTTTCCTTGAAACAGAAATAAAAAGAGTTGCAGCAATCCAAGCCCTTTTATAAAAAAAAAAATAAATAATAACTGATGTTCCTATATAGTATTGCTGCTGCATGTGAAAATTATTGCAATTACTGAAATTGAAGGAAGTTATGGGAAAAAAATATGCTCCACAACTTTACATCCGTGTCATACTAAAGTCAATTTACCGAGCCAATGAAAAGTTGAAAGTCAAAAGTTGAAAGTACTTATAGTGGCTATAAATCAAACTCTTTGCACATGCATAGTAATTTTTAATCTGTGTGTTCTCTCTCTGGTTAATAGTTTAGTGTACTTTGGCTTCAGTCAGGAAAATAGATCCCATAAAGCTTAGGAAACATGCAAATGCTGAGCTTGTAGTGGAATTTTTGTAGCATTCTATATATATAAATGGCACTTTTACAACAAAAATAAAAAGATTTTTACATAGAATAATTTGAGGCCTAACTGCAACCTTCTCCTTTGTCATGGAAGCTCTGTAGCCCTGGTAATCATGGACGAGGTGCTATACATCAGCCTTTCACGCTGTAATTTGCTCTACAAGTCCACCCACAATCCCACTAACTTATGAGGGGTTTGTTCATCTTTCCACAAGAAGAGTGATTACAGCTGTTTGGAAGTAGGAGTAAGCCTAGATCCCTTTCAAAGGAAGTTGTTAGTAGCACATTATCGAGTTAAAAAGCTTTTCTAGGTGGGATCCTGCAGAAATTTTCCTCGACCTGGTCCTTTTAAAAACTCTTATTATTAAGTAGGATGATAAAAAGTATCTTTATAAAATATGGAGATGATGCTAAAGCTTAAGAAGCGGCAAATGTTTTAGAAGATTTCAAGAAACTAGGGAAATGGTTGCAAATGGAATAACATGACAAAGTCAAGGTGCTATTCTCAAAACAAACAAACAAAAAGGCACACAAAATAAATACTTAAGCAAGTAGAAATATGGTAAAATAGAATAGATTTTAAATATTCCACGAAATATGCTACAGGTTTCACTGCAAACGTGACAAATTCTTACACAGAAAGAACATTTCATGTCTGACAGCAAAATAGCCGTGGCACACCCCACAGTTCTGCTAAGACCTCAATGAGAATAGTGCCCCCAAAGAAAGATACAAAACAAGCAAAATATCTTCTTATAAATATTTTTTTCTTTTCTTTCTTTTTTCTTTTTTTTTTTTTTTTAAAGAATGAGATAAAAAAG
>WBNM01031121.1:0-50575 GCA_013399055.1 Ramphastos sulfuratus | reverse complement strand
AGGATTTAGAAAAAAGAAAGAATCAAGTAAGGGAAAAAAAAAAAAAAAAAAAAAAAAAAGCTTTATTTGGGGAAAAGAAAACTGAATAAGAGTTTTGTCTTTACCTTACAGTACCACAGGCACAGTACTGAAAATCTGAGTAAAACTGTCATGCCGACCAATGCTGCCACTCTACTCTGGTGAGACCTCACCTGAAGTACTATGTCCAGCTCTGGAGCTCTAAACACAAGAATGACATGGATCTGCTGGAGCAGGTCCAGAGGAGGGCCACAAAGATGATCAAAGGGCTGGAGCACCTCTTCTGTGAAGACAGACTGAAGGCATTGGGACTGTTCAGCCTGGAGAAGAGAAGACTCTGAAGAGACCCTAGAGCTACATTTCAATATCTGAAGGGGACCTACAGGAAGGCTGGGGACAGACTGTTTAGAAGGGCCTGTGGTGATAAGATGAGGGGCAATGGTTTGAAACTGGAGCAGGGGAAGATTTAGGCAGCACATCAGGAGGAAGTTCTTCGCAATGACAGTGGTGAAACACTAAACAGGTTTCCCAGGGATGTGGTTGAGACCCCATCCCTGGAGACATTCAGGACAGGACTTTATGTAGCCCTGGGCAACCTGACCTAATTGGAGATGTCCCTGCTGACTGTGAAGGGCTGGACAAGGTGACCTTTGAGGTTCCTTTCCAACCCAATGCAATCTGTGAACTTGCTACTTGTATTTCCATTCTGCTGACATCCATCTAGTATCTCTGATTTCCTACTCTGACTATAAGCTTTTGCCAGCACTGAAAGCATTTTGTGGGCACCATCAGTGTCTATAAAAATTAGCACAGAGTGGTCTGTTGGCAATTCCCAGTACAGGAATCAGGAAGACTTGCAGTTACTGTGCTATCCCTACATGCAGCTCGTGAAAGGAGAGTACAAACATTATCACTGAAGGAAAATGAGGAGCGTCCAGCAAAAGAGTTGTTTTTAATTACATTTTATGCAGAGTAAGGACTTGATACAAGCTGATATGAGAATATACAAGAAATTTTAAAGTGCTAATTTTAATTGCATTTCAGCGAGAGGACTAATCATGTAATGGATGTGGCAGCATGCAGGGAGTATTATTCTAGAGGGCTAGAATATCCTGAAGTCCAGAGTTGTGCAATCAAAACCATTGTTGTCAGTGAACATATCAAATGTAAAATGTTTACTGGTCGTTCCACCATTTCAGTAGATTTACTATACTTAGATAAAATGGCTTGTTTCACTGATATAAAAAATATTTCAATATTATTTTTTTAGTCAACTCCCAATTTTTTGAGACTAATATTTTCCCAACCATTCTGACACAGAGGCACCACTGACATGTTATTTTAATTGTGCAAAGGTGTGTTGTTAAAGATATTATAATTAAAGATAACATAATAGAATTTTTATCCTCAGGGAGCTAAAATTAAGAAACATATAGATGCTTTTTTTTGTTTCTTATGATTAAGATTCTAGCTTTTCTTTTAGATAACTTACTTACAATTTCATTTTACACCCAGGAAGAGGAGATTTTTATGTGTGTATATATATATATGTATATTCCTACAAATAGCAATAATCAGAAAGCAAAATTGCCACTCATCTCTGAAACCATGAAATGGTTTCATAGATTCATAGATTCATAGATTCATAAAATGGTTTGAGTTGAAAAGGACGCTGAAGATCATCTAGTTCCAAAACCCATTCCTTGAGCCTTCCACTAGATCAGTTTGTTCAAGGCCTCACCCAACATGGCCTTGAGCACCTCCAGGGAGGGAGCATCCATAGCCACATGAGGTGTTTTCCTCCTTTGTCTCTTACTTGGGTTAGATTGTTCTGCTCTCCTAGTACAATTTTCATGCTTGAAACATGATCATGTAAAGTACAAATTCTGTTTACATTCAAGCTACAAATTACAGTGCTGTCTTGACAACTAGCAGTGATTATACAGGTTATAAAAATTCCCACAAAAATAGTTAAATTATTATAAACCCCTGTAGGGATTATTTCAGGTGAACATGCTGAGAACAGATCATTCTTTAGGAGCTGATGTCCTCAGTGGAAGGGAAAACGGAAAGAAAGACGTCTCTTGCAAACTGGAGGAGAATTATTTATTAGGAAACTGTATGTGCAGGCTTTCTGCAGAACAGCTGTGGGTCTTTAATAAACTGCAATTGTAGCCATCCCCTGCCCTTTCAGTCCCACAGTCAGTAATTCCAATGTGCCTGTAACTCAGAGATGATAGCTACCCTGACAGCTGGAGACAGGGTGACAAATAGCTCTTCCAGTTGAGACATTGACATAATTGAAATGTGCTGCCAGTGGAGAACAAAAGGGAGAGCACGGATAAGCAGCAGCAAAGCCCACATGTAGGCTACGGTCCTTCCACTGCTCTGCTTTTACTGGCACAGCAGTTTTCAGCTGCTGGGGTGGGCTGTGATAATGGTGATCCCCTAACAGGATTGCCGTGACTGGAATCGGAGTGGATTGATCTCCCATTAAACATTTACACAGCTTACAAGCTAGATGAAAGGGGAAAACATCCTGGATGTGACAAAGTTTACAGGCACATTCTGCTTTGGATCTTTCTATGACAATACTTTGAGAAAGTGTAACTGAAATGCTGTTTTAAGATTCTGTTTCTCTTAAATAATCTTAAGACCTTTTCAATCAAAATATTTTTCCACTGTATTTGTTCAGCCAACAACTTGGATGCAAGCGGATTTGTGCAGCAGACACGACCTGGCATTGAAAAGCAGACCTGGGAGAGATCTTCTCTCATTTCCATGGGTGACTAAGCAGACTCTTTACAGAGGGTTTACATCCTTGTACCTTTAGGCAGTAGCAGAATAAATATTTTCGTTTTTCTAGCGAGTATTCTGAGGTACAAAATACGTGACTAATCAGTATGTTCCTGACCTTATGCTGTTTGGGAAGAAGCTTTAGGGATTTTAGGAGCAAGATGTGTTTTAACTCAGCCATAAAGCCATTGCAAGTTGTGCTTCTTTAAATGTTGAAAAGAACCTCTTTGAGCCTCAATTTTCCCATATGGAAAATCATATGTGCTGAAACATTTGTTCCTTACACGTGGAATTCTGTTCTATTTTTAAAATATCAGTCAAAGCACAATTCTGTGCCACTCTATAATCAGAAATGGCTACACTGGGAATATAAATAGCACCTTTCCTCAGTACAAGAAGGGTAGGAAAAGGATCACCTAGTAAATGAAAACTAAGAATATTTGCAGAGGAACCACACTTTTTCCTCTGCTAACTAAAGATAGTGAGATGTTACATCTCCTAGAATAGAATCACAGAATCATAGAATGCCAGGTTGGAAGGCTGGAACCCCAAGGATCATCTGGCCCAACCTTTCCAGCTGATAGTGGAGTTGAAATGATCTGGCCCAGCACCCTGTTGAGCTGAGTGTTAAAACTGTCCAATGTAGGGGAGTCCACTGCTTCCCTCGGGAGATGATCCCAGTGTCCAACTGTTCTCACAAGGAATCATTTTCTTCTGGAGTCCAGTGGAAATCCCCAGCAGGAACTTTTCCTGTCACCCCTTGTCTTTTCCACGGGATTCCTTGTAAAAAGGGAGTCTCCATCCTCCTGGTAGCCACTCTTTATGTACTTCTCCATGGTAAAAACGTCTACCCTGAGCCTTCTCTTCTCACTACCTTGAAGGCAAATTTGACATTACCAATATTTTTCTTCTCTTTTCAGCTAGTCATGGTCATTCTTTATTAGATTGACAAATACTTCCCAGGTAGAAATTTTGCACGCTTCACCCCAAAGCACACTTTTTTGTTATTGGGATGTCAGAATTCAGAGTGACCCAAAGCCTCTGTTTAGGAACCAGCAAGAATAGAGCAAATACTTTTGCTCTGAACAGAAGACAGTCCCTGATTCGTGGCTACACACAAATGGAAGGAATTAGGATTTTCTTCAGGGTACTCAAATGAAGTTATTCTTGGGGCAGGGGTCATTTTAAAAGGCCATGTGTTTTGAGATGAAAGGGATGACATACAAGGTGGATAAAGGAAAAGGATGGCTAGGAAGGGATTTTAAATGATTCTTCCAACATCATACACTTTCTGAAAAACAAAAAAATAAATGAGGACAAGGATGCACTGTGGACTCTGTAGAATAGTTAGTGGAAATCTTCTGTGTTTGCCCCTGTATTTCTAAGGGGCCTCACTGCACTTTCACACAGCAGTGGAGCTTCACTAGCTCTAAGCAATCATTGCTGCCCCTAATAGCCTCAACTTTTTAGTTCTCCCTGGGATGCTCAGGTTGTAATTATCTGCATTTCTGTCCAAATATACATAGACTTGTGAGCTCCACTTGATCAGGTAATGAAATAGGAATATAGACCTGCTATCATTGGGATTTCTAGCAAGATAATAACTGGGGCACCGTGGGGTGACTAAGATGTATATTTACAACGGTTCAAAAATATACCAATAGTCAAAATAGTCAAGATTCAGATGCATTTAGTTTCATAGGAAAACAGGCTATATCATATCTACAAGCCTTGAACATCACTGGGAAGGTGAAAATTAGTCTGGATATCTGGATCAGTTGGTTTTAACATCCTTGCATCAAGCTGTCAGTCAAATTAGTGACAACATCAAAGGTATCGGGGTTGAGATTAGAGGGTGTATTCTTACCTGTCTATGCACTATCATTTTAAACTGCAGCTCTGTCTGCTGTAGCTAAATCTCCCCCCAGAAAAATGAATCCTTGAAGTGGATGATGGAAGACAGACAAAATAAGGACATAGCAGCATAACCCTTTGCCTGCTGAAAACCTTTCCATTTCTACCTACTCTTGACTGCAGCAGATCTGTTACCTCACTACATATCAAAATAAACTGCTTGGCACTTTGTACTTGTTGGTCAAACATTTACATCCAGAGCTGGAATATCTCTGTGACAAGTTTATTGAAATGATAAGACAAAAAAGTTAGAACATTTTAAGGGCTTCTGTGAAGATTTCATCTTTTCTTTCAAAGCAAAGCAAAACAAAACAAACAAATGATAAACAAAACAAACAAAAAAAAACCCAACAGAAACACATTGAAGAGATGATGAAAATTTCATAAAACAACAAAGTTGCTGTCACTTGAGAGGGATTCATTTGCCTCTACCTTACCTTAACCAAGATAAATAAAAGATGACAGACATTCTGTGGAAATGGCCCCCTCTGAAAATGTTTAGCATTTCAAATGTGCCAAAACCCCAAAAATAAAAGTTAGAAACAATGGATTTTGAAAAAAAAAAATCTTGAATAACTTTAATAGTGTGAAAGATTGCAAAAGTAATGATTACATTTTAAGGTAGAATAATTTTAATACAAGGCAGAATCTGGGCTGCTAACTTCAGCATCTGCTTCAATAAGGAGTAAACATGCTAAGTGTGTTTAATTCTCTTTCTCCTTTCCATCTCCCACCTGGCAGTTGACTTAATTGATTAAAGACTATCAAAAATAGGTATAAAAAATTGCAAATGTTCGTTTTCCTTTTATCTATACCTAGACATTTGAATATCTAACTTCTCCCTGAGGCATCTTTACAAGGATGAGCCATCAAAACACTTTCAATAGCTCAAATAAGCCAGTAATCTTCTAAATATAAGTTGGGAAGCACAACTAATGAAGTAAATAAAGATTAGTGGGAAGCAGTTCAGAAATGGCTAGGGACCAAGGAGGAGAATAGCATTTGTTCTGCACCTGCTGTATGCAAATGATCCATCAGCCACTGGAGGCCTAGCACTGGGAGATGTCCTCAATAACAAGGCAGAAGTTGGTGTTTATACCAACATCAAAGAAAGACAACTTCCTGGGCTTATGCAGTGTCTAATAAGCATAGATATTGTGCAAGAGGATAAAATCATAGAAAGATAGAATTGTTTTAGTTGTAAAAGACCTCTAAGCACTCATCGAGCCCAACCATTGACCAAAACACCATGGCCATTACATCATGTCCCAAAGTGCCATGCCAACAGGTTTCTTGAACACCTCCAGGGATGGTGACTCCACCACCACCCTGGGCAGCCTGTTCTAATCCCTGACCACTCTTGCAGAAAGGAATCTTCCTAATCTTCAACCTGAACCTCCCCTGACACAACTTCAGGAGAAAAGACCCAGACCCACCTCATTGCAACCTCCTTTCAGAGGTTCAGAAGTAGACAGCAATGAGGTCTCCCCTCCAACTTAGTAGTCAAGACCTGATACTATTAACATGTGACTGTGACACTCCATAATGATATGCAGAGGCAAAACTGTCTAACAATGATGGAATATCAGCAGTTGGAATGTTTTGGTACTGAAAGTTAGTGATCAAAGAAAAGTACCTATGTATTATATTGCAGTGGGTATAAATCAGAGCATATCTGTATGTAGGTCTTGTATAGGACACATAAGATGTGCAGCAATCACACACTAAAACACCTACATGAACCACAGATGATGCCATTAATGAGCTCTGTGGATGATTCTACTATCTCTATAAGGAAATTTAAAGCTAAGTTGTGCCAGAAAAGCTGACAATCCCTTGAGGTTAAATTACTTGATTTAATTTGTATAGAGATCTTAACAGGGGAAAGAAGTTAGTAGGTGAAAATTATTTTTCATATCAAGCCCTGAAATTATAGCCATAGAACTATTAAGTTGGAAGAGATCTTTGAGATCAAGTCCAACTGCTATAGAAAACAATGGCAAAATAGACCTTACATTTAATGAAGTGAGNTCTCCCCAGAGCTTTCTTTTCTCTCCACTGAACAGCCCCAATTCTCTGAACCTATCCCCATAGGGGAGGTTGTCCAGCCCTCTGATCATCTTCATGGCTTCCTCTACACCCACTCCAGCAGTTTGATGTCTCTCATGCTGGGGGTANTTCAGAAGTAGACAGCAATGAGGTCTCCCCTCCAACTTAGTAGTCAAGACCTGATACTATTAACATGTGACTGTGACACTCCATAATGATATGCAGAGGCAAAACTGTCTAACAATGATGGAATATCAGCAGTTGGAATGTTTTGGTACTGAAAGTTAGTGATCAAAGAAAAGTACCTATGTATTATATTGCAGTGGGTATAAATCAGAGCATATCTGTATGTAGGTCTTGTATAGGACACATAAGATGTGCAGCAATCACACACTAAAACACCTACATGAACCACAGATGATGCCATTAATGAGCTCTGTGGATGATTCTACTATCTCTATAAGGAAATTTAAAGCTAAGTTGTGCCAGAAAAGCTGACAATCCCTTGAGGTTAAATTACTTGATTTAATTTGTATAGAGATCTTAACAGGGGAAAGAAGTTAGTAGGTGAAAATTATTTTTCATATCAAGCCCTGAAATTATAGCCATAGAACTATTAAGTTGGAAGAGATCTTTGAGATCAAGTCCAACTGCTATAGAAAACAATGGCAAAATAGACCTTACATTTAATGAAGTGAGCTCCATGAGAGATTAACTCAAAGCCCCTTGAAGCAAATGAAGAGACAGTCAGAAAATAAATCCACAACCACAAAGATTTCTAAATAGTATTTATATTTTCCTGGTCCCAAGACTGATTTAAAACTATATTTTAGTAATTATTCACAATCAATTCTGATCGTTTTGAATTCTTTGGATTCACAGCAAGTTCATTGGAAATATTTCAATATTTTAATTGAATTTTTGTTAATCTTATTCAATATTTGAATGCAGTGAGAATATTTGCCTTTTATTTTGGGCTGGAGATAATTCATCATATCTCCTTGACACTACAACCAGAGTGACAGGTAACTGTGATTGCCACATGAATCTTCCTTGATTGGATTCAGGTATCTGATAAGCAAGTAGATGTATAGCTCACCAGAGTCACAGGAGAACATGCTGCTCTGTCCACCTCAAATTGTTTCTGTGGCTTTAGGGAGAAAACAACTTAAGTGGAAATATTTCTTTTCCAAAACTATGTATTGCATGCTGCTATTTTCTGGTTTGCACACAGAAATAGGATTATTTGTACAACCTAATTTAGGTGACACTGCTTTAGCTGGGGGGTTGGACTAGATTCATAGGTTCATAAGTTCACAGATTCATAGAATGGTTTGAGTTGGAAGGCAAGGACCTTAAAGATCATATAGTTCCATCCCCGCCTTTCATAGGCAGAGACACCTTCCACTAGATCAGGTTGCTCAATGCCTCACTCAACCTGGACTTGAACACCTCCAGAGAGGGGACATCCACAAGCCCACTGATTCTGTTCCAATGTCTCACCACCCTCACTGGAAAGAATTTTTTCCTAATCTCCAGTTTAAATCTCCCCTCCTCAAGATCAAAGCCATTGCCTCTCATCCTATCAGTACAAGCCCTTGTAAAAAGTCCTTCCTCAGTTTTCTTATAGGTTTCCTTCAGATATTGGAAGACTACTCTAAGGTCTCCCCAGAGCTTTCTTTTCTCTCCACTGAACAGCCCCAATTCTCTGAACCTATCCCCATAGGGGAGGTTGTCCAGCCCTCTGATCATCTTCATGGCTTCCTCTACACCCACTCCAGCAGTTTGATGTCTCTCATGCTGGGGGTACCAGAAGTCCTTTCCAACCCCTACTATGCTGGGATTCTGTAAAATTCAATTAAAAAAAAAAGTTACAGCATCTGAAACACTCAAAGGAGAAGATATCTGAGCAGGCCATCTCATTACAAATAATGAATCTGAAAAGCCAGCTTACGTGTTTGGTATCAAATTGTTCTAAAAGAATTGGATCAATATAAAGTTGCCAAGGCCAGAAATCCAGATGGTGTTGCTTTCAGCCAACTAAAATTAGCTTCATTGGGTTTGGCTCACTTATCTATTCCTGTTAATCTGTGTGAATTTATGGAGAGCTGGACAACAACCAAAGCTGCACCCCATTCATTACAGATGTGACTCCATTCTCTCCAGTTAAAGGATATTGAAGATTTTTTTTTATCCAAAGTATATAAGAAATTCGATTGTAGCCAACAGTTTGATTTTCTGTGTGGAAAATAATGTATCTGCTTGTTAATCAATTTTCAGAAAAGAAATATTAAATTTTTACTTTATCAATCAAAATCTCAGATTACTTTAACAGAATAACTAATGACCTTTTAATTCCCCTCTGAATATATCAGTCTTGAAGGTTTCAGATCTGTGCAATTCTCCTTTGTTATTTATATTTTAGCAGTGCCCCAGTATACTAAGCTAAATTATTAACAAGGTTTGTTATATAAATTACATGCCACAGCAAATTGCAATTAAAATTCATATAACTCTTCTATTAATAAACTAGTAAACACAATATTGTGCTGTCTTATTTTATAAGTGGCATGCTACTGCCATGTGCTGATGCAGGATGCATCTACAATATGTGTAAATGGTAGGAAATTGTGTCTAAAAAATAAAAATTAAAAAAATACCACCAAAAAAAATCCCTTAATGCTGTTAAATAAAATACATTTCAAATGAAAATATCCATATCCTAAAATACCAGGAGATGTGGCAGCTGAGTTTCCCAGGCATCAGCGCTGTGCCCAGGATTGTTCAATATCTTCACCAATTACCTAGATGAAGGAATGAGATGGACCCTCAGCAAGTTTGGTGATGATACAAAACTGGGAGGAGTGGCTGACACCCCCTCAGGCTGTGCTATCCTTCAGTGACACCTGGACAGGCCGCAGAGGGGAATCTCATGAAGTTCAAGAAGGGCAAGAGTAAAGTCCTGCATCTGAGAAGGACCAACCCCCTGCACCAGTACAGATGAGGGGTTGACCTTCTGGAAAGCAGCTCTGCAGAGAAGGACCTGAGAATGCTGGTGGACAAGTTGCCCTTGAGCCAGCAACATGCCCTTGTGGCCAAGAAGGGCAATGGAGTGCATTAAGAAAACTGTGGTCAGCAAGTTGAAGACTGTATCTGGAGTACTCCTCAGGTCAAGAGAGACAGGGAACTGTTGGAGAGAGTCCAGCAGAGGCTACAAAGATGCTGAGGTACCTAAGGAAGAAAGGCTGAGACACTTGAGGCTGTTGAGCCTGAGAAGGTTTCTTCTCAATGTTCATCAGCAGCTAAAGGCTATGGGGCAAGAGGATGGGGACAAACTGTCATCAGTGGTACCCAGTGACAGAACAAGGAGCAATGAGCACAAACCAGAACACAATAAGTTCCACTGAAAGGTAAGGAAAAACTTTCCTCTGAGGGTGCTGGACCCCTGGAGCAGGGTGCCCAGAGAGGTTGTGGAGTCTCCTTCTCGCCAGAGATTCCAAAGTCACTTGGATGTTGTGATCCTGGGCAACCTGATGTGCATGACCCTGCTTTAGCACGGATGTTGGACCGGATGATCTGGAGAGGTCCCTTCCAACCCCCACTATTCCGCTAGTCTGTTAACATTGCTCACTGGTTACTAGTACACAATGAAGTTTTCAAGGCCTCCACCAAGCAAGTTGAAAGATATTTTTGAAGCACAGTGATGATGGGTTTTAACTCACAGATCTATATTTATTTCCAGCTGTACTAGGTCAGAACTAAAGGAAAAAGGCAGAACTAAAAATGTTTGAAGTTCTCAGTGTAGCTATGGTGACTCAAAAAGGTCACTGTCAGTTAATCTATATGTTTCTCCACCACAATCTGCACTGTGGTTTGTTAAGAGTATTTCTCTGTATCCCTTACATCTCTTCTTAAGTAGTATCATAAGTAGATAAAAGTGAGAAGAGTTTCGTCAGAATGTCCCCTGGAAGCTCCCTGACAATCAGCAAGCCTGCTAGAAGGGAAAAGCAAGAATGAGTAATCCTTGTCTTGTTCCATTTTGTGTGGAACAATGCATTTTTATGTACTCTAATGCCCAGCATCCACAAGACTTTTGTTTTGAGGGAAGCATTTAAAAAGTCGTTAACTTGTAATTCTGGATTTAAAGTTGTCCAACAACTTCTGAATGGTAACGAAGAGGCAGTTCAAAGCCTGCTGTCAACGAACAACATTCTGCTGGTTTTATTTTGACATTAAAAAGGGTAAAGGACAGCTCTGTGAACTGTCATTAAAAATATAGACAGACTAAATGCGTTAGTCACAGCTCTACATTAGGCTTAAATTGCAAAGTTGATGTAACTTCTAGGCTATAATGAAGTCCACTCAATTGTGGCCACCCCATACCATGTTTATATTACCTGCCTGTTCTGTGTGTACATCTATTTTATTATTCTGTAAATTCAGCTTATAAAGTGAATGCAAAATTCAGGATGAGCTTAATGTAGCAAAAATCCATTTGGGAAGGCAATTCCTTCAACAAGTATCACAATCTGATATGACCAATTACCTTTGTGTCTGTTCTTTGTGTTAGAAATTCAAACCATCCACTACATGTGTCAGAGGAGAGGACACTGTAATCTAAATGCTGGTGGTGAAGTCATAGCCAGGTCAGGACTAAAAATGAAATGTAGTAAGTCAGTAGATCTGTCCGTAAAGAAACATTTTAAATTAAGAGAATATTTTAGACCCAGCACAGAGACTACAGAGAAGAGTGAAGAAGCAGAATGTGCACAGAACTAGAGTTGTTTGAAGCTGAGATGAGAGGAGCATAGTCTTTTACCTTCATCACTGTTTTCTATTTACAAGATTTTCTCCTGCATTGGAAAGTGATTACAGATGGATTTCTAAAACTAGCTCCTCTTGCAGTTCATCCCTCTGCGCTCCCTGAATGCACAGTTGACACATGGTGCCAAATATTACTGTCTGTTACACTTCTGTCTTTTTTTTCCCCTGTGCCCAATTTGCAGTAGAGAAGGAGCTAGCAGCAATCACCTTCCTCCAAGCACTCTGTTTATCATTTCCCTGTTTCTATGCTCGATAGCTTCCCTGTGAGGAGGCACAAGATATTTCCACCTTCTTTCATGTGGATTTTCCTGCTATTTCATTATCATCTGCTAAATAGAATTGCAGCAAATACTTACATGTATTGTCTGGGATAACAAGGACCACCCAGCTGAGAAAGTGCTGAGACTGCTGCATATGCAGCAACTGTGTCATTGCCTCAATGTTAGTCTGTCCTCCCCCAGGTTTGCTTTGCGCTCTCAGTGTACCTTGTCACCATAGTTCTAGTTTGGCGTAGAACCTCTCTTTTAATTAATGCATTTCTGAAACATCTGTATCTTGATGAGGGCACTGAAGAGATTCAGTGGCTCTCTTGTCGCCATTAGGACTTGGGTGTTATTTCTTCAGCCCCTGCCTGTCATCTACACTGAGGCAATTACAGGCACACCTTTGACAACATTAACTGTTCTACTCAGGTAAAAGGCTTGGATTTAAGCAAGCGAGGAAGCTCACTTTAAATCCTTGTAGCTTTTATCTCTACACAAGCCCAGGCACAAAGAGTACTCACAATAACCAATTCTGAGTCCTTCCCAGGAGCTGCTCTCAGGGGGCAGGAGGAAGGTCTCATCTCCAAAGCAATTCAACCTTTTTCATGCAGGGTGATAATCTTACGCAGCTTTTCTTTAACTGAAAGTCTTACTTTTCCCCATTTGCTCTCAGTCAGCCTTCATGGTGAGGAATTACTTCTCTCATTATAATCACTGGCTTTTCTTCATAAGATACTGCACGGCTCAGAAATGACTTTGAGTGTGCCCTTCCCCCGCTGTACCAATCAGTTGGCATGGTGACACAACAGCTGTTACAAATCACAGGAAAGATGCTTAACGGGTACATTTTAGAGAGAACTTCATGCTGAAGAAACCAGTAAATTTGCAATCATAGCACTTGTTCTTGTGGTGGTTCTGTTCTTAGGGCTGTCACTAAGGAGAAAAATATTTTGGAGGTGTTGTAAGCAATGTCTGAACAAGGTTGTGTGGAGATGTGATCTGAAGCATTTACATTCTGTGCACAAGGTGAGTCTTGGCTTCGTGATCAGAGATGGAGCCCACACGGGTCGACATCACACAGATCCAGTGACACCAAGGTGCAGCCGAAGATGCTGCCTCAGCTTTGAACTCCTGTAACCTTCCATACCAGCATGATATCTCCAGCACTCAAATCTGTGGAAGTCTAGAACTAAGCCATTATATAAAACTGTGATAGTCTCTCTTCCTAGGGTAGTTGCAGCTCTGGAAATCGCTAGATGACAGCACAATGAATTAAGCTGTAATGCCTATGACAGTCCTGTATGCCAGAATTAAAGCTCTCTCCTCCTCCTGTTCTGCTTGAGGAGTAGATGGAGGTTGGCCAGAAAACACTGCCAGTGCTTTGTCCTGATACCTTTTTTATTTCTAATTTTATTGGATTCAAGGATGGCATCTTTTCCAGATAATTGCCTTACCAGACCTTGTAACCTGCTTTATCAGACCTTATATGATTTATAATTATAGAGTTGTTTAGACTGGAAAAGAAATCCTTCAAGATCATTAAGCCAAATCACTTGTAACATTCCTGTGTGCGCTTTCTTTGAAGATCACTTTTCATACATCCTTTGGGTCCCATTTGGAAATTCTCAGTGGCATCTTAGGATCAAAGCCAATTGTATTCATTCTTTTTATTAAACACCCCCCACCCCCTCATACCCCAATATCCTACTTTTTTCAGTCAGTCACTTATTTCCAACTTTGTGTTAAAAACATCAAACAGATCTAAGACAGCTTTTCCCCAGGCCCCTTCCTTCCTCTGGCAGTAGTAATTTTTCTCTTAAAAAAAAAAAAAAAAAGGTTTATGGACCACCTGAATTTGCAGCCAAGATTTAAATCTTCAGAAAATAAAGTTCTTGAGACTTGTGTTTTGCAAAAGGGACAAGTGATTTTCTTTAAAATTACTAATACTCCTTTAACTGATGGTGTGCTTGAATTTGATACTGGATGTTC
Source organism: Ramphastos sulfuratus (assembly GCA_013399055.1). Taxonomy (NCBI): domain Eukaryota; kingdom Metazoa; phylum Chordata; class Aves; order Piciformes; family Ramphastidae; genus Ramphastos; species Ramphastos sulfuratus. The sequence goes on along the minus strand of WBNM01031121.1, from coordinate 36,722 downwards.
CGGTTTTCTGCTTAGAACACACTTTTTGCAGATGAGCAGCATTCCCATTAAAATGAGGATTTCAATGGAAGTGCTGACATAGTACAGCAGAAAAGCCATTGAAATTATGCAGGGTTTAATAAACAGAGAAGTAAGCAAGCACTGAAAAACTCCAGATATTCAGGTGGGATAGATTCTTTCATACAAACTGATGTTCTTATAATTGTGGTGCTCTCTTTTCGCAGTGATGAGATGCTGATGGCTGTTTGGAAATGTTATTCCTGATACCAGAAACGTGTTTCCAGATACAGTTATTTAGCAAATCACAGAGTATTAAATTAGGCAACCAAACCCTTCATCAGCACAATTGGGAGTTTCAATCCTGACCTTCCTCTCACATCCTCAACTTTCTTTTTTTTTTTTCTTTTTTTTTTTTTCCCCCTTTTAATTGGTGTATCAACTTAGTATTTATAACAACATCCTATGGTTTTCAGGAGCCTACTGAAATGTATTCCAAGAAAAGTCTGCTGTTAGAGGAGACACAAATAAGTGAAGTGACAAAAGATACTCGGGAGACAACTTGCAGACACAAAAATGGACCCAGGTCTCCTATGTCTGTTTTTGATCCCTTCTAGCTAAGACTTAGTTTTCCTTTTAACTCATAAAAGCTAAGGTGGTGAAAATGCTAATATCAACAGACTTTAATTTGACTTTCACTGTTGATATACATGCATGTATGCCTGTATAGACATCCTTTGACATGCTATTGTCATGGATTTAAAGAGCAGACAGAACGAAGCTCTCAAATGAACTGGAGAAAAACAGAATTATATTTGGAGAGACAGTTACAGACAGGAATTACAAGGAAGATGCAAAATCCATAGCAACTCCCTTGAATTTTCCCCCAGCCCAAAACTAAAGCTCCAATCCCCAGTGCTCAAATCACCTCCCCCTCCCCCATGCCTCTGCCATCCAAAAAGCCCAAACACAGCCTCTGGAGGCCCCAAACCAGGCCTACTCCTTACATGTTTGTCCCAATCAAGCAGCTCCAGCCAGACACAAGGCTGGAGAGGGAGGAAAGGAGAATGAGCTGGCCTGGCCCTGAGTTTATGAAGATAGCAGGATTATGGGATTGAATAACAATCCCCTAGTTCCTAGAGGATTTTTTAGCCCTATAGTTCCCAACCTGGGACAGACATGTATATCAATACATACTCCTGGAGGACAAAGTCAACAGCATAACTCTCTGAGAAAAGGCATTTTTCTCTCCTCGGACTCACACAGAATCACAGAAACATCCAGGTTGGAAAAGATCCTTAGGATCACCAAGTCCAACCTATAACCCTACTCTACAGGATTCACCTTAAACCATATCCCTAAGCCCCACATCCAAAGGACCCTTAAACACATCCAGGGTGGGTGACTCAACCACCTCTCTGGGCAGCTCATTCCAGTGCCTGACTACTCTCTCCGTGAAAAACTTTTTCCTAATATCTAATCTAAACCTACCCAGGCTCAGCCTGAGGCAATTCCCCCCTTTTCTGTCTCCAATTACCTGTGAGAAGAGACCAGCAGCAACTTCTCCACAATGCCCCTTCAGGTAGTTGTAGACAGCAATGAGGTCTCCCCTCAACCTTCTCTTCTTCAAACTAACCATCCCCAGCTCCTTCAGTCACACTGCATAAGATTTATTCTCTGGGTCCTTCACCAGCTTCATTGCCCTCCTCTGGACCCTTTCATACCTTCCTCTGAAAAGCACTATCTAGGAAGAGCATCTAATAATTCCACCATTGTTAATGATCCAACAACTACAATTGAAAACAGAATATGTGTAAAAGAGAATCCAAATATGTGCTGTGTATGTTTAGAGAATCCAAATATGTGCTGCATGTTTGCGGAGTCGTTGTGGAGTTGTTTTGCTCTTAACTGTGAGACTTCCACAGCATCTACTTTGGAAAAGTTGGACTGCTGATTTTGTGACATTGAACATAAAGAGCATAGCTTCACTGTAACAACCCTGATCAAACTAGACAGCCAATTCTATCAGATTTCAATCCCACATGCACCCATGAGTGATAGAAGGTGGTTTCTGGCCTCATAAAAGTCCAGTAATAATTCTAACAGGATCTGCAGCTAGTTTAAAAATACTCAAAGTAATAAAAGTGTTCAAACCATCACCTCAAAGAAATTATATAGTCAGAGATACAGTGTAAGAAAATATAAAGTGCATCTGCCTCTTGGCTCTTCCTTGTTGGTTCATCTCAGAGCAGTTTACAAAGCACTGTTCTGAAGGACTATCTCCATTTTAACCATGCCACCCATAGTTAAAACATTCAAAATCATCCAGCTGGCTAGCAAGACACCTCTTGCCCTGACTGACCCTGTAATCACTTAATTCAAGGGAAGGATGATAGTGAAGGCTAGCCCATTTGCTGGTCTACACACAATGAATAACAGGGAAGCAAAACTGGCAATGAGAAAACACAAAAAGAGCTTAAAAGTTGCTTCTGGCTTTATTTTTTTCACTGCTTAAATACCTGTGTATACGTACCTAAAGAAAAATTACAGAATGGTTTGGATTGGAAGGGACCTTAAAGATCACTCTATTCCAATCCGCTTGCCCACTAGATCAGGTTGCTCAAGGACCCTCTGAACACTTCCTGGCTTGGAGCCCCCACAGCTTCTCTCCAGTGTCTTACCACCCTCATGGGGAAGAATTTCCTCACAGTGTCTAATTTAAACCATTTGAAACCATTACCCCATGTCCTGTCACTATATGTCGTTATAAAAAGGCCCTCTCCAGCTCTCCTGGAGGCACCCTTCACATACAGGAAGGTTACTCAAAAGGTTTCCCTGACATCTTCTCTTCTCCAGACTGAACAATCCCAACTCTTCCAGCTCTCCTCTAGACCTCTAATAGTTCCATGTCCTTCTTCTGTTGGGAACTCCAGAGCTGGACAGAGTACTCCAAGTGGGGAGTACTCAACTGTACCTGAAGAAGGGTAGGTAAACAGTAAAATGCGACCTCTGTTTGCTTAGTCGTGATACTCTGTCTCCTGTGTTAGTAGTGCAGTGCAGGACACCTTCTAGTGGGTTTGGGAGCCTTTGTGACTCACATGCATGTCTGTGCACTTGTATGCACAGGTTCTGTTCAGCTATAGCAATTCCATGGCTGTAAGAAAGGGAAAAGATTATCCCAGAGTGGTTTTACACTGAAGTTTTTATTTTGTGGGAAAATACTCCTCACAGCCCTTCAAAATTTTGAAATGGTAGGAAGAAGGGCTGGAATCTCTGGAACTCTAGAGAAACAAAAAGCATTTAGATACCATACCATGTATTCTTAAAGTTAGTATTTTTAGATCATTATTGCTGTTACACAAAGTGCATGTTTCAGAGAGATTCTAAATTGTGACCTGTTTGGTGTTTGTTGTTGATCAATTTGAGCTTAAACAACTTCTGCTACTCTGAAGAAGCTTAAACTCTGAAGTGATTGGAGGGGGAAAGGAGAAGATGCAAAATGAGAAAGGAAGATGCATTACTGGAGACTAAACAATGACAGGAACTCAGTGCTGAGGCTGCAGTGCTTACTTTTCCCCATCTAATTGGTCTTTCCCTTTTCCTTGTGGGCAGTTTGCACTTACAGATAAGGTTATGGGAGAAACAGCAATCATCTTAAAAAAACAAACAAAAAAAAAACCCAACAAAACAAAAACAGTAAAAAGACTCACTGGTATAGAGGTAAATATTTTCCTGGGATAGTTGCTAAATGATATTAGTAACTAACTAGATATTTTCCTCTTCAAAAGCTTATAAATGCTGCATACTCATCCTCAGTGTTACACCAAGGTGTTTCACCAGTGAACCCCAAGCTGTTTCGATGACTGTCTGTAGAAAGCAGAATACAACTGATGCTTCTCAGATGTTCTGTGTATTTCCTCATCACCCCTACATACTGCTTCATGTGCTGAGGAAGTGAAAAGTTCAAGTAACTCATCCCACAGTACTCTGAAGACTATGACAGGAGCCTTTTGAATCCTCAACTAATTGAAATTCATTTGCTGGGTGAAGTATCAGTACAGCCTACTTAGACCCACTTCTCTGTCCTAAGCATCAACTAGAGAACAGAAAACAAAATGAGTGCTCTCTTTGCACTTCCAAGCATACCTGGACCCTGATTTCCTTGAAGGAAAACAGGATGCTCCATGTACATGCATAAAAATAATGTGACTGGCAAGGACACCAACAATCGTGATCTTCCAAAATATTTACTTACAGTACTTGATACTCCAGGAATGATCATGAATATCTACAAGATTTAAAGATTTGAAGGCCCAAATCCATCAGCCTTCCATCTCTATTTCTTTAAGCTTCAGCACAACCTTTGCTGCCATTTTCAGGCACCCACATTACAGAGGGCACACCGGCAGAGATATGTCACAGTATCACAGTATCACAGTACAAGCAAGGTTGGAAGAGACCTCAAAGATCATCAAGTCCAACCCATTACCACAGACCTCGAGACTAGACCATGGCACCAAGTGCCACGTCCAAACCTGCCTTGAACACCTCCAGGGACGGTGACTCCACCACCTCCCTGGGCAGCCCATTCCAGTGGGGAATGACTCTCTCGGTGAAGAACTTTCTCCTCCCCTTGCGCTTAAACTTCCCCTGGCACAGCTTGAGACTGTGTCCTCTTGTTCTGGTGATGGTTGCCTGAGAGAAGAAAGCACCGTGTCCTTACAAAGTGTCTCAACTTGAAACTGATCTGTCTCTTTAGGAAGAATTAAATGTTCTGTGCTATGACTTCACACCAAAAACCAAGGGGGAGGAAGTGAGCAATTTCTGCTGTGTGGCAATAATAAACCATTTTCATTGTAATCACCCAAATCAGTTATTTTGCTTAGCTTCTTCAGCACTCTTTTTCCCAGCTGTGCTGTGGCTGAATGACAGCGTGACACTCTGGAGAATGTGTCTGCCCAATTATAGATTCTGTTCAGTTTTGTGAACACTATTTGTAATTGCAATAACCACAGTGGATTAAATCGCTCTCTTTTTGTGTGTGTGTGCAAAACTGCAATGCATTGTGGGGATACAGTCTGAAAGACTGTGACAAAGAAATCAAATTTTATCAACATTGAATGACTCTCCCCAGCTTGAATAGTGATGCTACTGTCAGCAGGCTTTTGACTGAAATGGTTTTTAGACAAAAAACTAAACCAAGCCTTGCCTGTGCTAAGATACCCAGGGCTCTCCAAGTCTCACCTTGCCCAGTGATCCGGAGAACTGATTTGCACCACCTGGCCAAGAAAGTGTGGGAGCTTTGCCCTTTAGCATGTACCATGATATGGAAATGCTTTTGACACACAAATGCTGTACAGGAGCATTAAAAATAAAATATTTGAATGGATTTCTACATGCTAACACAGAAAAAGCTGTAAATGACTGTTAGTCAGCTCTTGGGTCTGTGAAAAGATAGACTTTTGAAGCAGTGAGGATCCCCTTCCAGAAAAGCTATCCTGCTGCTGAGGAACAGTATGGCTGTAGAGCATGAACTACTCCACATCGAACAAGTCACGATGCTGCCTGACAATGTCACCTGAAGCTCTGAAATACCAAAAAACTAGAAATGTGGTTGTCCTCCATTTGCAAAGGTGCTTATCTTCATGCTATATCAATGTCAAGCTGACTGAACCAGGAGATGCTACCAGAACACCTTCCACTTCATATCCAACCACAGTTAAGTAAGTCAAGACAGTAAGTGAAGAAAAAAACTCTTGCACACAGAAATGCAGTTCTCTGAAATCCTTTCCTTTCTGCACTGTACTGTACAAGTATTAAAGAGCATGATGTCAGATATAGGATACTTTCAGGCATTAATTACTAGTTCCAAGATATAGTCAGGCTGTGAATTTATTTCCTTTTTTTTTCTGCTGAGTTCAGTGAAGTTTGGATTCCATCCCACATCAGCAGTTTGAGTCTCTTAGTATGAAAATTAAATACATTCCAAAGTCAGTGTTAAAACTAAGAGAATTTTACAGCTGTCAAAGCTATACACAAGGATGCCAACTGGCCAAAGCACAGGTAGGAAGATGGCAAGCATCTGGGCAGCAGCTTTTGTGTATTAAATACATATTCCTTGTGTTAGGGATTTAGCTCTTTTTGTTTTGTTCGTCTGTTTCTTTTTTGTTTGTTTGTTTGTTTGTTTATTTGTTTGTTTGTTTGTTTGGAGTTTTTGAATTTACAGCAAGGCACAAGGCACATTTGTAGTTTTCCAAAGGTCCAGATCTCTTTTGTATGTCCTCTAGTCCAACACCTTTCACTTGTTGACTTATTTTCAAAACTAGCCTTTGTGAGACTTGGTTTGCTTCAGCATCAAGGTACAGGACTCCACCAGGGAAGCAGCGTTACTTTTTTAGCCAAACCTAAAGTCATGTTTGTTTGGTTACTTGTTGATCTGATAGCCTAAAGAAACAAGGTGCCAGGAGACCAGCATTCCAGTTTCATTAGCTTAACTGGTCAAAATACAAATCAAAAGCTGCTGTGGTTGAATCTCTCTGATGTTCATGTACAGTGGTACTTGGTACTTGTGCAGTTATTAGCTATAGGCGCCAGATTGTTGCAAAGCCTCCTGTGATCAGTATCCATGGCATGCCAGGTATATTTTAATACCAAGGAAGACTAATGTGTACCCCTGGCAGTCTGCACCAATATCAAGGTGAAGGTCTCTGGGATGTCTCCAGCTCAGGTTCTCTGCATACTGAATTGAGGTGACAGCACAGGGCTGCATTAAACTCCTGGCTCAGCACCTACTCTTGGTCAGATGATAAGTATACACAGGTTTTGATAAGGTCAGAGCAAAGGTATCTATAGATTGCTGGGATGACAGGGAACTTTTTGAAAGCTAATGGCTCGACAGCTGCTGTTGGAAGGTAACAAACCACAAGCCCTAGTAAGCTCATTAATCCAAACTTGTCCTTGTGGGAATTCAGTGTCAAGAAGCTCAAACCCTTTGCCTTTCTGGGCTGGTCTTGAAGGTTAGATTTCTGGTTCTCAAACTGTTGATTGCACAGTCTCTGTGAGGTTACTAAATGTACATTTGAGTCTTTCTGATCACATGTTTGCATGTTTTGAGGTCATTAACTCTTTGGCTTTGATACGACAGGGCAAGAATCAAGAAGCCAGTGCATTCAACTTTTTTGCTGTTATCAAAACATGCAAGTTTTGTAGCATCGCTGGGATATCACAGTTAGCTGCATGCTCTGACAATACACTTTGGTGTTATTATTCTGAAAATCAGAACAAATCAGACAAATAATGTTGTATTTTTTTGTTTGTTTTTTCCCAGTTTTAAATCAGTTTGTCATGTATTTATTATCTATGGTTCCTGTTGGTTAAATTAGATATAATATGACCAATATTTTAATGGTATCATGGTTTATTCCTAAAGCAAATAAACAGTAACTTCTGGGTTAAATCCTTTGGAAACACATTTTTGTCAGCCTTCTGACATAGCTGCCTGTACTGAGGTTTGGTACAGTTCAAGGCTGAGCATAGAGAGAAGGAAAATGAATCACATGAGTTGTCTTGCACAGTCAGAGCTGGGAAGAGCTAATTAGGCAGGTTATGGAAATAAAACTGGCTAATTTGGCAGATTACAGAAAAAAACATGACCAACATGAAAGCAAGAGAGACTTTGGAAATATTTTTTTTAACAGAAAAAAAAAATTGTAAATATTACATCTAGAGTCTGAAGGAGAAGCTATCATTTGCTTTCATTATATGTGTCCCTGCCTATGGCAGGGGGTTGGAACTAGATGATCCTCAAGGTCCCTTCCAACCTTACTATTCTATGATTCTATGATTCTATATTATTCATATAAAATCATTCACATTCTTGCTAATAGGCTAAAAGCAGCCTTAAAATTTCTGCTGTGTAGTCAGGAAGATTTAAACTTAATCTAACAAAGATGACAATAAAATTAGACTTATCAAAATATTTCCTGATCAGAAAAGAAAAAAAAAATCCTAAAATGTGATAGCTATTTTAATTCTCTATTTTTCTTCTAGCTTGATGGGTCTTTTAACTGTAGGTATTCAAAGATTCTAAAGAATTAGGCTGTTGTGTTAAGGTATGTAGGTAGACGACTAAACCCTGAGCTGAGATTTGGGTAAGTGAACAAACCCTGAGAAGCTGCCAGGCATGACATGAGAAATTGCTGGATGTGACAAATAACAGCATGAGAAAAGAACAAAGTTACAGAGATGTCACAGACAGTGCTGTTAGGAAAGGCCACATTTTGCAGGGATTTAATGAGGTGTATGTGAAAGAAAGCCACATTCTATAAATATCTGGAAGGGAGAATTTGAAACCTTTCGAGGAAACAATCTGAAAGGCCAGCAACATTCTAGGGAACAGTGTCAGTAACAACAAGATTGATGAGGAAATGCTATCAGAAATATTAAATTTGTCCTGCTGTAGTGAAAAAAAATAACTTCCATGGGGAAAAAATAACTAAGGGCAAGCCATTTATTTAGGAGCAGCTCAGGGCAGAGAAGGAATTTTGGGGGAAGGACCAAGACAGGAACCTGATGGGAAGGAACTCAAAAGGAGGTTGTGTGGTGCTCTGAGTGACCAACTGTGTCCATGCTCAGCGAGTACCTCTGCAGCCCTGGAACAGATGCTTAGCCAGCAGAAGAGCTAGCAAAGAGGAAGTGGAGCTCCTCTTGGCTACTCAGAACTCCTGCAGAATTTCAGCAGACTGAGATTTCAATGAAAAAGTGTCAAGATTTCCTTTAGGAAACCACTGGCATAATTTGCAACATTAATAACAACATGAGGAAAATGGTGCTTACTGGTGAATTTTCCTAAAGAAACTAAAGTTAAAACATATGTTTCATCACATTTAGCAAAGATCATAATTTAAGCTTTCCCTGTTTTTCAAAGTAAAACACTGAAATCCCTTTAAAACCTGAGCAGATTGTGTATAAGGTCAATTTATCTCTTATTATTATTCTGTTTCCCTTGCTGCCTGACTGATAATTCTTCAATCATTTTACGAGCATTACAGGAGCTTAGTTGTACAAATAATTACCCAGTCACCTGTGTGAAAGGTGCTACAGGTTTTACAAACTAGAAAGAAAAAGATAGTAGAGAGATTAAAAGCAAGCACCAAACAGAAATAGAAAGAGCTTTTTTATTCTGAACTTTTTTTTTTCCCCTGCTGTTTCAGTAGGGGCATTTTTTTTTCTTTTATATGTATATAGAATGTGATAAGTAAGCTTTGATTAATCTGTGTTTACCATAGCAACAATACTAACTTTTACTATAAATACATTATTTTAGCTTTACTTTTAAAGAGAAACAACCCCCTATGTGATTTAATCTCTCACAGAATGGTTTTGGTTGGAAGGGACCTTAAATATCATCTAGTTCTAATCTTCCTGCTGTGGACAGGGACAGCTTCCACTACAGCAGGTTACTGAAGGTCCCATCCAGCCTGACCTTGAACATCTCCAGGGTGGGGGTCAATACATCTATAAATGTATAAATAAACTTCCACACATGATACTGTTGCATATTTAATCCAACCTGGACTTGTGGAGCCTTGGAACCTCTACAGCATCTCTGGACGACCTGTGCCAGTGCCTCACCGTTCTCATGGGGAAGAATTTCTTCCTAATGTCTCATCTAAATCCAGTTTCTTCCAGTTTGAAGCCATTGCCCCACATTCTGCCTGTGATGGTTTGGGAGTTACCTGCACCCCTCCACACTATGAAAAAAAAAAAAATCACCCAGACTAGACTCAGCTGGCTGGAAGTTAAGGTCTGAAGCTATATTTACAGCTTAGCACAATTTACAAGCAGATATGTACACAACATACAGGAATATTTACAGAAATATACAAGTTAAAGGTAATACAGAAACACAACACCCTTCCCAGAAATCAGAGTCCCCAGGAGGGGCTCCCAACCACCCTTCCACCTTCTTTCCACCCCTCTAACTTACTCCAGGGTCTGGCTTACCTGCAGGGTGAGTTTGGAGGATCAGCAAGGGGAGTTAGAAGCAGAGTGGTTAGTTAGGTTACTCAGCAGAAAAGACAGAAGACACAGCCGCTCCCAAAGAGACCAAGAGACTCTCCCTCTTATCTATATTTGTGTCCTTGTTCTTATACGTACCAGCAAGCCTATGAGTGAAATAGACATCACCACTGCTTGCTTTTCACAGCCTATAATATATTTTTTTAACTAAAATATTCCAATTTGCCTCTAAACCAGCACACTGCCCCTCCATGTCTTTGTAAAATGTCCCTCACCAGCTCTCCTGTAGCTCCCTTCAGGTACTGGAAGGCTGCTTTTAAGGTCTTCCTGGAGACTTCACTTGCCCTGGCTGAACAACCTCAACTCTCTCAACCTGTCTTCATGGAGAAGTGCTCCAGTCTCTGGACATCATCACACATTCCTCTTGATCCACTTTAATAGTTCCAAGTCCTTCTTGCATTGGGGTACTGAATAAGGATTTAGATAATGATGTTTCTCTGACCTGTCATACATACCATCACACAGGGTTCCATTCCTCCCTTCCTCAATGTTTCCCAAAGTTTTAGGTATTTTCTATTCTAAGATTAGACTGGATGTCAGGAGGAAGTTCTTTCCAGTGAGGGTGGTGAGGCACTGGAACAGGTTGCCCAGGGAGGTTGTGGCTGCTCCCTCCCTGGAGGTGTTCAAGGCCAGGTTGGAGGAGGCCTTGAGTGACCTGTACTAGTGGGAGGTGTCCCTGCCTATGGCAGGGGGGTGGGACTAGATGATCCTTGAGGTCTCCTTCCAACCTTACCATTCTATGATTCTATGATTCTATGATTGCATTTGTTTTATATGAAAAATAAGGATAACATGACAAAATTTCTCTATGTTCTGTTTTAATTTCTTTATCATGTCATTTGTTTGTTTGCTTCTTATTGAACAGGCTTAGTCATCTCAATATGAGGAAAAACTTCTTTCCTGTGAGCGACATTGATCAGCATTGAGAAGATTCATCTCTCAGTCTTCTCTTCTCCAGGATAAAAAGCCTTAGATCTGTCAGCCTTTCTACCTCATAGAGATGCTCCTGCAATGAGGCAGGAAACATGGCTGCTTTCCATCAGATCCATAACTCCAGACACACTGTACACTGTACACATCAGAGAAGATGGCTGTGAGAAGACACAATTTGCATGTAGCTCAGACTGCAGGCAGTGTGAACTGTGGCTGAAGGTTTCAAAACAGAATACTATGGTTTGTGCTAAGAGCAGTGATTTAAGACACTCCAGCATCATAACTCCTGCCACTGAGATGACTTGGAAGGAGAATAAGCACAAGAAGGAAGACAGGAGCATTAAGCAGCTGCATAATTGCATGCCTATGGAAATTGCTTTAGCTACAATTTTTGGGTGCATGAAAAGAAGGAGAGAATCTTACAGCAGGATCATATGGGAGCCTGCATGAATAAAAATGTAGAGGAAGAAAATTTATCCTACAAGCAAAAAAAGAAGATCAGGAATTTATAACTTCACATAAAAATAAATAAGAAGAGGCACCACATAACTCTTTGAGGAGGAGGAGAACCTATTGCAAGCTGCAAGATTATCACTAAGCCAGGCACTTGAAGCAAAATTTGTTCACATCCTTATGTGAGCTCAAGTGTCAGTCTTGTCTATATTATCTTCTCATCTGTGCATCTCAAATGCTAACTCAAGGTTAAAAAACAAAACAGATATGGACAGAGGGATCAGAGAAGGGGCACCAAGATGATCAAAGGACTGTGAAGCTGCTATGTGAGGAAAGACTGAGAGAACTGAGTTTGATCAGTCTGGAGAAAAGAAGGTTTAGGGAAGACCTTATCATTGTGTTCCAGTGTTTAAAGGGTGATTACAAAAAAAGATGGAGATTCCCATTTTACAAGGAGTCGTGTGGTAAGAAGACAAGTGATAGACAAAAGTTACTTCTGGGGAGATTCTGACTGGAGCAAAGAGAAAAATATTTCGCATCGAGAATAATCAACCATTGGAATAATCTCCTCAGAGTCATGGTGGAGTCTCCAACTTTGGACACATGTAAGATCCAGCTGGACAGTGGCTGGGTCATCTCCTCTAGATTGTGCTTTTGAGCCTTGAGGTCAGCCCAACCTGATGTTCTATGAAAACGGTATTTTGACAACAGAATTTTCTGATGGATCTATCATAATTCCTAAGAAAACACTTAACACCTTTAATTTTCTAAATTTATAGTTTATTCATCTTTGGTACTTACCATTATGGATTAAAATAATAAATAACAATTATCAATTATAATGGTGAATAATAATAACTGTGGCATAGAAAAAGTAATTTGAGTTGCAATTTCATAACGAATCTATTACTTAAGTGTAAAGCAATTTCTAAATGTATAATTTCCTGATTTGAAATGACATAACCCAGCAGGCTGTGTAAAATACCATGATGGCACACACAATTCACAGGGTTGGAAAAAAAAAATACAGAAGCTTCTGAAAAGGCTCACTATTTAAAATAATAAGAGGCCTGCATCCTAATACATCACTTCTGAGAAGTGCAAGGCACTGCTCTGTTCCCATGAATAGCTACTTGCAATAATGATCTTTTACTCATGACTTTACAAGCTGGTTTTGTGAGGAGGTTTGTAAAAAGCACAATACCTACAGGTGATTTAGTAAATATAAGGAACTCCTAGAAAATAAGGGCAGTATTTTCAGCTGAAGGTTATTCTAAAAAGGTGCATTAGAGGGGAAAACAGAAAAGAAAAAAGTAAAATAAAAAAAATCACAAAATAAAGTATTGTAGCTGTGGAAGAGTTTCTTTATAACCACTCTTTATTGTGTTCTGTGAGATATTAGCCTTCAGAAAGTTCAGCACAATAATGTCTACAGAGAGTACAGTAAATAAAAAAAAAAAACAACCCAAACACAGGGGTAAAGAAATCCTTCTGTGTATGTATCACCTATACAAATACCAGCCAAGAAACCACAAGGTCTAAAGGCAAACTTTGTAATTTCTCACTGCTTAAGCTGTAAATGATTAGCTTTCTGTATGCTGAAATGTTTGCTACTAGCAGTAAATGTCAGCATCTCCATTAACCTTGTACCTTCTGCCAGGGTTACACACAGTTTTGCTACTAGAATAGAGCAACTAACACAAAACCTGGTACATAGAATTTCTTTTTAAGGCAATTTGTTTTCTATGAGGTCAAAATTATCAATTTTTCAGTCAGTCACATATGTGGACATGTAATTAAAGTATAAAGATATAGTTTAGTGACCCTGATGGTGTACTTGATCATGGCACACACAAAAAATTGAGCACAGCACTTCAGCTACAGCGAGTTGAACTTCTCTTTAAATTGATATCTGCTATCATTTTCAAGGCACTAGCTGTACAAAAAATTTATCTCAATCACTAAAACATATACAGAGGCTAGAAAACATCAACCTTGGCTGCCCCAAGAAAAGGCAGACCCATCCTCAATCTTCATTTGAAGAAGTTTCAAGATCAGAATTCTCCAGCTTATGTTAGCATTGATGTGCTATAGGGGATTTGGGGAATAGGAATAAGAAATTTTTGGAAATCAGAAACTTCTGAAAATGGTTATTTACCTCTTGGAGGTGTTTAAAAGCCACAAAGATGCAGTGCTGAGGGACATGGTTTAGCACCAGTCTTGGCAGAGTTGGTAGAGAATGATCTTTAAAGATCTTTCCCAACCAAAATGACTCTAGTGGATGCAAATGCCTTTCTACCTATGTCTACAGTTGCAGGTGAAATAAAAGCAAGCAGATAGATATAAATTAGGTAAATGGAGCCATTCTGAATGGTCACCATTTCACCTTTCCACCTGACGTTGGAACAAATCCAGTATTTAAGTTTATTCTTGTTTCTTTCTGGACTAGTGACAAAAATGAACTAATTTCTGATGTGAGTTCCTGGTTCACCACAATTCCCTTGATCAGTGGGTGACTTGTTCTGCAAGTATACTGGTTTCCAGCCATAATCCAAATGCCAGAGCCCACATCAGGAGCCAGGCATCCTCCAAGACCATTTTTGCTGTGCAACAATGATATTTCCCAGGTCATCTCCCTGAATCAAATGATCTGCCACTCTTTTCCCACATCACTTTAGGAGGTGAGAGAAACCTCTTTCCCAGAACTGGTTATAAGAAATCTTCTCTTCCCTTTTACAGTTCCATGGCATCTGTATGTCACCTAAGGCCTTCATCACTGCTCGTTACCTTGGTGTCTGCTGGTCTTTCTTTCTCTAAAGTGATAGTGAAAATAAAGTTATGTATGGCATTTGCTTTTTACTAGCAACACCACGAAATAATTTTGTTCCAGCATTGAGTGAATGTTGTCAGTCACTAGCAGAATATTATTAACGGTTTATAAAACATTCTTTTAATTGATGAAATGCCCCCAGAGGCCTCCTAGGGAAAATAAGCAGGCTTGCATTGATCTGTAAGTGTAAAAGGGTGACCATTAAACCCCAGAATGTCAGCCAGAATATCCTAGTCACTTAGAGCAAAGCACTTTTCAAATACTGCACTGGCTCTAAACTTATGTGCTTCATCCCTTGGGTAGGATAAGGGACTACATAAGTGACATCAATTCTATTTTCATTCCGAGGTCTGAGGTTGACATGATTGCTCCCTAGATCAACTACATTCTCATAGACATTTACATTTAAGCATTTTTAAGTATAAATTCCTCCAAAGGGTCATAGCCAAGCCAAGATAGATGATTTTCATGAATAATTCTCGTGAGCTATGATACAAATGCTTTACTAAGTTCAGATATTAATCTAATGCATTCTGCTGTTCTCCCCAGAATATGGAAATTAGAGTCAGTGGTTCAGAAAAATCCTCAGTGAAGCTAGAGGTCCTTGTGGCTGAAGCTGTGAAATATAATATGTCGTTTGCTTCAAGGATGGATGGATCAATGAATAAAAATGGGATAAGTAGCCAACGTCTTTTCAAAGCTCCTGGAGGAGCAGGAAACCTCATTACAGCATGTGTGTGTGTGTGTGAATTTGCTTGCAAAAACGTGTCTGGTTAGACAAATCTGCATCAAAGCATAAGTCACAATGTGAAGGGGATACGTGTTGGATTCAAACAGATTATAAATCATTTGGGATGATTGCTCAGATCACTTCCTTTGGGCAGTATCTCCTCCAGTTTAACTGCAGGGACAGACTCAGTATAAAGCCCCTAGATTTAGAGGAAAATCAGCTGTGGAAAAATCCTCATTCTTATGCTAAGCAAGGCCAAGTCCTGGCTGATATTTGCATGTAAGTGTACAGAAGTGTGAGGGCTTTTTCATGAACCTGCTGCCCAGAGAGTCTGTGGAGTCTCCTTCTCTGGAGAGATTCCAAATCGGTCTAGACACTGTGGTCCTGAGTGACCTGCTGTGGGTGACCCTGTTTTAGCAAGGGTGTTGGACTGGATGATCCCCAGATGCTCCTTCCAACCCTCACCGTGCTGGGATCCTGTGAAAGCACAGAGAAATAAAAGCCATTGCTGCGTGTCAACTGCTGTGTGTTTATCACAGGGCACAAAAACTCATAATCCTTGCTTGCCAATTCAAACTCCTATAAACATTTGCCTTAGCCATAGCAGTCAATCTTGTGATCAGTTTTCTAGTGATCTGTTTGAAAGAGGTCTAAATCTGAAAGACATGCATTCACCAGGAGACATGATAGCACTTCTGAGACCTTTGGATAGCCATTTACTGCAGTAGTTGATCATAGTGGAGCATCAACAGCAAACTTGTGCCTTGAAATGCCCTTTTAAAGAGAGCTTATTCTAAACTTCTGCTTTCACTACCCTTGAGTATGTCTTCTGTGAATGATGGTACTTAAGTGATTAATTAAATGTGTCCTGCTTATGGAGGAGAATTTTCTTTTTTTTCTTTAGCTGGAGTTTATACAGAAGTATTGCATATCTTTTTCTTTTCTTTCACTGGTTGTGGATCAGATTTCAAAGTCTGTGGTTTCAGGAAAGTCTGCTAAACAAATATGAAAAGAAATGACAGAATTCTGAAATTATTTTTCTATGTATAGCCTTCCATATACATGAATCCTGCCATGAAACTGTCTCTCCTGACAAGTTCTTCTCCTGCTTTTCTCCTCTGAGTGAGCATATAATCATGTGTAGCTCTGTATTTGAACCAGACAAATACAGCTTTAAAATCACATCTGTTCAGCCCAGTTGTCTGTATTTAATGATCCAAACCAACAATCGCATTTAGGTGGAAATGCCAAGATGAAAAATGTTTAGAGTTTACTCATTTTCTGTCTTGAACTACATAATCCCACAAAGAAATTATCCACCAGTTTGGGCATTTTTCAGGACATGGTTTTGAAATGAAGTTCATGACATGTAAAACACATGGATTCAGGAAGAACAAATGGTACGCAAACTTCAAGGTACTGGCTTGCGTTGTTACAAATGCAGGCAACACCAAATTAAATCATTAACAGATTAAATCATATTATCTCTTACTTCTGTCTAATGAAAACAAAACAAACAAACAAAAAAATCAGTGAGGGAGTAGGTCACCAGCACAGATTAGTGGTTGTCCTGCTGGAAAGCAGCTTCTTGGAGAAAGACTTTGGAATCTTAGTGGACAAGTTATCCATGGGACAGAAATATGTCTATGGTATTCTGGGGTGCATCAAGAAAAGTGTGTCCAGCAGGTGTAGGGAGGTTCTCCATCTCCTCTACTCTGCCCTTGTCAGACCACACCTGGAATACTGTGTCCAATTTTGTGCTCTCCAATTCAAGAGAGACAGGCATGTGCTGGAGAGAGTCCAACAGAGGCTACAAGGGTGATTGGGGAACTTGAACACCTCTTCTTTCAAGAAAGTTTCAGTGAGCTGGGACTGTTTAATCTGGAGAAGAGAAAGCTGAGAGCAGATCTTATCAGTGTCTATAAATATCTGAGGGGTGGGTGTCAAGATAAAGGGGCCAGGCTCTTTTCAGTAGTGTCCAGTGATAGGACAAGAAACAGCAAGTATAAGCTACAATACAAAAGGTTCCATCTTAACAGAAGGAGACACTTCTTTATGGTGAGGGTGACGGAGCACTGGAGCAGGCTGCCCAGAGAGGTTGTAGAGTCCCCTTCTCTGGAGATGTTCAAAAGCCACATGGATGTGTTCCTGTGTGACCTGTCCTAGACGATCCTGCTTTGGCAGAGCGTTGGACTCAATGATCTCTGGAGGTCCCTTCCAGCCCCTAACACTATGGGTGGTGAAGGGTGAAGGATGGAAGTACTACCAATGACCTGCTAAATCAACGTGGACTGGTCTCAGAGGAGCAATATCACCCATTCATGTGCCAGTTAGTGCCCCAAAATACTTACAAAACACTCAAGTGTCACATACCTGTACACGTAATTGTGTAGCCTCTTGATTTCATAGCATCATGACACAACGATATTGCACAAGACACTGAGATGAATGCCATTGATAGTATCAGTAGCACAGGATCATTCACAGATGTCATGTTACTGAAAAATTATGCCATCATAGGCAGCACCTTCTGCATTTACAGCATATTGCGATGACAGGATGCAAATCTAAGTGCCGTGAAGGATGCTACAGTTTAACAAAACTTAGCTAATCTTATCCTAAATCCTTCTGTATTTGTTTTTGCAGGGTTCTTTTTGCACAAAACCTTGCTGTTTTAATGTGGCAGGTCACTGCCTGGCTCTGAGATAAGGAGGAAAACAACGAAATTGTCCCAGTACTATGTAATTAGCAAGGCCATTGGTGCCTTAAGATGACAATCTAATTTAGAAAGCAATAAATAGTGAAAACAATAGTCTACCAATGGGAAGTGTCCCTGCCTATGGCAGGGGTTTGGAACTAGATGATCCTTGAGATCCCTTCCAACCTTACCATTCTATGATTCTATGATCCTACTTCCTACACAGGAACATGGGACATTGTGTTGAAGTCATTACTACAGGTAGGACCTGGATCGCCAGTCAGATCTCAGGCATCTCAAGTGATGGCAGTAAGTGTCCTAGGAGTTCTCTTGGGTCCAAGGTGACAGTTTGGACTGGAGGATCTGTGGCCTCGACAGGCATGAGTATGAAAAGTGTGAGCACCCAGGACAGCAATTTGATAGCAGAAAAGTTGATCCACGTGCTACACATGATAAGATAAGCAGATAAGTGCTAGGTTTTGTGGCACTGAGCAATGAACTTCTGTTCTTCAGGTTACACCATGCTAAGTTCCCCATGACAGTTCATGTCAAAACTCTTGTTACAGGGTGAAAGGGAAAGAGGAATGAAAAAGGGATAGAAATCAAACTGATGCAAGTCCAAAGCTATCAGTTCTGGCAAAGAGTTTCTGGCCATCCAAACTTCAAATAGAAATACAACTCCCAAAACATGACTGATCTGTCTCTTCATACCACCTTGAGAACTAAATTATTCCAGGAGATGGAGTTCTTTGTTTTGTTTTTTAGCTCATTTTAGCAACAAATAATTCCAATTATATCAAGTCTAGCACTGCAAGTCAGCAACTGCCTACCCCTTTATAAGGCCCTCCTAATAGCCCCTTATTTGCTCAAGTGGTGCAAGGATGACTGCATTAAATACTGCAAGATACTTCATTACTGAGCATGTTTTGAATTTCTGTCACAAGCAGAACATTTAGTTTTAAATTACAAAGAGATTTAGATGGTTATTCCTTTAGTCAGTCGATATAGCCACCAATGGCTGCAGCAGGAAGGCTGGAAGGCACAAACAGAACTTCAGGGACTAATTCTTCAATTTTAGACCCTGTCACAAGGCAAAACTGTGAAAACAAGACTAATAGCTGTTAAGCTAACTCAAAATATTAGTGAGTGAATTCAATCCCAAACATGACACTTCTGCTCATGAAACCACAACCTGTTTTCCATGATGGCTGAGCACTTGGTCTCTGCCATGCAACAATGACAGGATTCCCAGCTGTGCTGAAGCTTTTCCTTTCCATGATAGCTGAGCACTTGGTCTCTGCCATGCAACAATGACAGGATTCCCAACTGTGCTGAAGCTTTTCCTTTCATTGGAAGTAAAGAAAGGAAGACAATTTCATTCAGCCAAGTAATTCTCTGAAGACTAAAGATATCATGTGAGTTTTACCTTCAAGGTCTTAGCAACTGTTTGATTTTGTGCTCATACTGCGTCTAGAAGGTTAATTCAGTGATACTAGAACACGAATGGAAAGTGGCAAACTTAGAAACATACTTGAGATAAGACTTGACATGGTTTAATGCAGAAAGATATTGTGTTCTTGAAAACATTATGGCCTTTACAGGATTATCTTTCTTTTCAAACAAATTTGTTGTTAAAGTCTCAACTTCAGAGTCTGAAGAAAAATAAAAACTAACCATACAAATATGCAGACCTCTACTAATATTCCTCCCTCTTAACAGCATAATTGTAGTTGAGATACTAGCAAAAGCCAAACATACAATGATTTGTTATTTATCACTCTCCAAAATCATCAAAACTGTAAGGAAATTAATAGAACAAAGCAGACAACAAAATGAACAAGGAGGCAAGTTTTTAAAATGACCTTGGATATTCTTTAGAAGCATGGCAAGATCGATTATTTTATTTCCTTCTCCCAAGTAACTAACAACAGGACAAGTGGCTGTGTCCTCAAGCTGTGTCAGGGGAAGTTTAAGCTAAACATTAGGAAGATTTTTTTTATTGAAAGAGGTGGTAGAATCACCATCCCTGGAGGTGTTAAAAAAAAAGTAGATGTGACACTTTGACACCAGAGATGTTGGGTACAAGGTTGGACTTGATGGTCTTAGAGGTCTTTTTCAACCTTAACAATTCTATGATTTTATGATTTCATGAGATATCTATTTAAGAAACAATGAGTTCACTAGCCACAGACTTTATATCATAGATGTTCAGATGGTGACACAGGAGCATCAGGTGGAGGAAGACAAAAGGGTTTAGCCAAAACATTTCATAATTCTTAAAAATAGCATTTTAAACTGAATAGATGCCAAATGTGAAGTACAAGAACCAGGCTGAATTTAACTGTAATCACGCAAAAGTATCTAGCCATGTTGCTATCTTTGGAACTAACTTTGGACCAGCCTCATCAATAATCAAGCATAAAAATGATTACAATAACTGAGTTCTGAGATTGCAGCACTGTAAATTCACTGTAAATTTTCAGCTGGGTTGTTAGCAGGTGACTGTGTGCCTGAACAGAACTCCAGAACCTACAAAAAAGCATTCAGTAATCAAGCACAACTAAAGATTGGGGAGAGCCTTTAACTTTTACTTAATCTTCCTCCCAAGCTTTCAGACAAGTTATCTCTAGAAGACAGGAAAGAAAGAATTATTTCATTAAAATAATCCTTGTCCATCCTATCAGTTGTATTTTTGTCTTCTTGGTGCGAATAAAATCTGCTTCCTCCCATGCATTATCATTTGGACATTATTCAGTCTGGGAAAGGCCATCTGACACAAACTGATGTACCTAGCCTTA
This sequence comes from Ramphastos sulfuratus, assembly GCA_013399055.1. Taxonomy (NCBI): domain Eukaryota; kingdom Metazoa; phylum Chordata; class Aves; order Piciformes; family Ramphastidae; genus Ramphastos; species Ramphastos sulfuratus. The sequence continues at coordinate 16,203 of WBNM01031121.1, read as the reverse complement.
TGAGATCCTCAGCAGCTCTGAAGATGTCACAATTTATCCACACAATGTTCATTCCTGGATACACTCTTTTAAGCCCTTCTAGTAGATGTGGGTAACATTAACCTTCTTCCAGTCTGCTGTGACATGGCTGCAATCTCCATGACTTCTCAAAGATTATGGAGGGTGGCCTCACCATGTGCCAGCTTTCTTAACACCCTCAGGTGTCTAGGCCCATAATTTGTAGGGGGCAGACTCCTGTAGAAGTCCCCATATTAACTCTTTCTTCACTGATGATGGATTTGTATTTGCATGGACCTGGTTTGTTGTTTCTAGAACCCAACCGTGCTGGTGAAGACAGATGAAGAAAGTGAGGAGACCCTCTGCTTTTTCAGCATTGGTGGTGACTAAATCACCACACAGCCATTATTTTTCTTCTGTTTCTGCTTGTTCATGCACCTGCAGAACCCTTTCTTGTAGTTTTTGACATCTCTGGTCAATTGCAAGTGGAGCTAAGCTTTTGCTTTTCTAACTGCATCTCTGCACACCCTGGCAATGCTCTTGTTCTCAACAGGTATTTGTCTACTTTTCCATCTCTGACATGCTTTTGGTTTTGAGTAGATATAAAAGCTTGCAGTTAAGCCAGGGGCTTCTCTTGCTCTATCTTCTTCACTTACCTTCAAAGGCGATGCAAACCTTTTTGCTTCCAAGATAGCATTCTTGAAATTCCCTCAGCCCTTCCTAGCTCATTTATCCTCCATAGAAGCTTTGATGGAATCATTCCCAACTGAGCTCTGAGTGAGCTGAAGTTTCCTTTTCTAAAATCTAATGTCTTTGCCTTGGTATTGACCTTCAATGTGCTGAACAGGATCCCAAACTCCCCACTATTGGGATCACTGCAGCCAAGGCTGTCTCTAACAAAGATACTACAGATACTACAAACCAGGGTTTTAGCCTGTGAGTCCAGCAGTGCCTCATTTCTGGTTGGCAGATCTAACACTTGTATGAGGAAGCAATCCTCTACACACTCCAGGAACTAGGTGAATGACATGAGCTTCTTCCAGCAAAGCTGAAGTCATCCATAAGAACCAGGCTTTGTTGATTTGAAGCTTCCTTAAGTGATCCAAATAGTACTTTTTCGGCCTTATCATCTTGGTTTGGAGGTCAACAGCAGACGCCAACTGTAAGATCCCCCTTAAAGAGAACCCCTCTGATCTTGACAAAGAGGTCTTCGACATGGCTCCCACCATTGCCATAGTTGACTTTTCTACATTCAAGTTTCTCCTAAATGTAAAGCACAACTGCTCCGCCTCCTCTTCCTTTCCTCTCTTTGTAAGACAGCCTACAGTTGTCCGCTGTCCCACCATGCCTCAGTTATTCCTATGATGTCATAACTTTCTGACTGAGCAGGGAGCTCCAGTTCCTCCTTTTTATTCCCCAGGCTGTGTGCTTTGCTATACATCTACTGGAGAAGTTGGTCTTCTGATTCTCACCTTGGGAGGCTGCTCTGTTTGGCAGAAATGGAGTGAGCATTGCCCCTTTGGATCTCGCCCTCCAGCTCCCTCAGTTTGAAACTCACCCCACCAAGCTGGCCAATCTGCTGTTGAAGGTTGACAAAGGTTTTTATTTGCAGTGGATGAATATATGCTTCTGCTGTTCCACACACAGCTTCCAAATCATCCTGCCCTCTGTATCCTCATGATTAGTTCCGAAACAACTCGGTCCCTGATCATGTTCTCTAACAGAAAGCTACACCATATTCTGGTCTTTTAAAAATTATTTTATTTTTAATTTATTTTATAGTCCAATATTACAATAAAAGAGCTGTAGAAATAGAAGTAATTGCATCTACTCATTTTAGAAAGTTTTCTGTGCAAATTCCAGCCTTCACACTGATTTTGAGGGTATCATTAGTGGTTTAGAAATTTGATTGCATGACTCATTTTGTTTTAAAGGTAAGTTGTGTCCTGAAGGGTTGTCTATAAACATTTTTCCTACATTACTTTATGACCTTGTGGAGTCTTGGTTGAAGCTCCAGCAATCTGACAAAGCTTTGTGACTCATTTTCTTCTTGCTTTTTCAGGTGTATCATCTAGGACTTCAAGGAGAGCTTCTCTATCTCTCATTATCCTTGGAAAGTGACAAATCTGATGAGACAGAAATGACACCAAAATGAATGATTTCTTTATTCTGTCTTTAACTGCAGATTTCTGTGAAGTCATGTTATTTCCCTGTAAGTTATCCTAAGGATTGAATTGCTGACTTTATTGCTATTTTAGATCAGATATTTAGTATTCTTGTGGGGGAAAAAAAATAAATTCTTCATTTCTATGCTGGTAGTACACCAGTTGTAGGCAGTTTGTAATATATGAATTTTATTCAGCTATTCTTACTGAGCTAAAACTCAGTCAGAATCCACGTATATACAAACTTTCACCAATTTGTTGCTATCCTGTTGTTCCAAATTAACCATTTTCCTCAAACATCTGGTGACACAAATGAGTGCCCTAATAATCAACCAAGAAGGATTCCTAGCAAGAAACAATGCAGAGATTCACAGATGGCATTGGGTGGGAAGAGACCCTCAAAGGCCATTTTGTCCAAACCTCTCTAGTCAGCAGGGACACCTCTAACTAGGAACAGGCTGCTCAGAGGCCCAGAAAGTCTGATCTTAAATTTCTCCCGGGATGGGTCCTCAACCACATCCTTGGGCAACCTATATTTCACTATCTTCTTTGGGAAGAACTTCTTTCTGATGTCCAACCTGAATCTATTCTCTTCTGGTTTCAAACCATTGCCACTGCAAACCTATCCTTCAAGTAAAACAGCTTTTATCATTTAAAAAAAAAATAGAGAGGATTTAGCAAATATAAATAGGTGTTTTACATCCTCTTCAAGCAAACATATTTAATTCAGATGACTGCATGTGTGCCACAGTGCACCATCTCTAACAGAAGTGTTTCTCATGCCTGGAGATGTTCGAAAGGCTCCCTCTCCAGCGTGTATTCATGTCACTGGTTTAAAGGTTATAGTTTTCCTTATTGAATTGAGGAAAAGGTACTGCTTTGCTAAAGCATTAAATTCAGAGTATGGCCTATGGAAGCTCAGTTTTTTACTCCTTCAGGGAGCTTTTATATGACCTTTGATAAAGACCTCTGTGCTTCATTGCAGTCATCTAAGAAACAGGGGTGATAAATGTGTCTTTTTCCAGCTCCCTTTTTGCTGTCAGTCATTCAAGTACTAAATACTCTCAGACTGTGCTGTGCTGTAGGAAGCACTGGGCACGCATAGACTGGGACAGCAGGTTCTACAGTGATGCAGAAACTGGTGGTTAAGTCATGCAAAAGCTGCAATGGAAAATAATACAACTCAAGTAATTCAACACAGCTGCAAAACTGTGGATATGAGTCCAGTTTTCATAGAATCATAGAAGAGTTTAAGTTGGAAGGGACCTCAGATGATCATCCAGTTCCAACCCTCTGCCATAAGCAGGGACACCTCCCACTAGTACAGGTCACTCAAGGCCTCATCCAACCTGGCCTTGAACACCTCCAGGGAGGGAGCATCCAAAACCTCTCTGGGCAACCTGTTTCAGTGTTTCACCACCCTCACTGTAAAAAATTTCTTCCTGACATCCAGTTTAAATCTCCGCTCTGCTGGTTTAAACCCATTACCCCTCATCCTGTCATTACAAGATCTTGTAAATAATCCCTCCCCAGTCCTCCTGTAGGCCCCCTTCAGATACTGGAAGGCTACTATAAGGTCTCCTCAAAGCCTCTCCTTCTCCAGGCTGAAGAGCCCCAACTCTTGTAGCCTGTCCTCATAGCAGAGCTGCTTCAGCCCTCTGATCATCTTCGTGGCCCTCCTCTGGACTCACTCCAACAGTTCCACGTCCTTGTGTTGGGGGCTTCAGAACTGTACAAAGTACTTCAGTTTTACAATTAATGTTTCGATTTAGGACCAAAAACAAAAACAAAAACAAAAACAAAAAACCCACCAAATTGATTGTCACTAAGATGCAGGAGACTTCTCTTAAGAAATGGAGAATTTCACAAATCAGAAATAGTGACAGGTTTGATTGCTAAAAATCTGTGGTGTTCTTATCCAGCAATAGCTCGGATAAGATGCTGGCTAACTTGTCTGACTGGCACATTATAGAAAGTGATTGTTATTCTCACAGCTGGTTCCTCATAATGTCTGAAATACAGGAGCATGTTCAATGACTTGCACAAAATACAACACAAAAAAATGAGAAAATGTCTGTTCCAGTGCTCCAGTAGTCTCACAGTAAAGAAGTGTCTCCTTTTGTTGAGCTGGAACCTCCCAAGTTCCAGCTTATACCTGTCCTCCCTTGTCCTGTCACTGGGCACCACCAAATAGAGACTGGCACCTTCATCTTGATATCCACCTCTCAGATATTTACAGACATTGACAATATTCCGTCTCAGCCCTCTCTTCTCCAGCGTAAACAGTCTCAGTTCTCTCAGTCTTTCTTCATGAGAGAGGTATTCAAGTCCCTCAGTCATCCTCAGAACTTGCATTTGAAGAATGCTTTGCAACAAAGCAATCTCCATGTGTTTACTGCTTATTGGCACTTGCTGTACTCAGCATGCTCTTTAAGTTCCACAGATTTCCATCTTTGGAGTTAAACATTCAATGTGTCCTTAAATGCTTATAAAACCTCTGGAATGGCCTTGATACAGGCTTATACTAAGCTCTCATATAAGTATGTTACAGAAGATGCTGGGGTTTTCATAAAAGCCTTTGGTATCTTTTGTGCATGCTAGCACACTGCAGTAATTACTTCAATATATAGATTATAGTATCTATGAAAACATACATAAGTATGTATTAAGATTTTTATATATCTGAGTAAATATTCCTCCTCCAAATAGGTGAAGTTTTTATGCAGGTCTCAGAAATGTGCCCTCTGTGCTCTGGTCAAAAACTTAACTTTATCTGATGAGCAATGTACTGGATCAATCAAGCTGCTTTGACTCTGTGTATTTATTCTGCTGCTACCAACCCACATGATTTTCATCCCCTTTTCTTCTTGTCTGCCTTTAAAAACTATTTTTTCTTTCCTGTCTTTGAAGAATAGTTTTTCTCTGAAAGTAGAATGTGCCTGGATAGCCTTGTCACCAGCATTTTTTTCGTATAAAGCAGAAGGCTTTTTAAAAGGCTAAACTATAGGAAACATCTAGCAGTAAATAATAAGGAAATTTTATTTAAGGGAAATGACCTGCTGGATTCAAATTCTCATTCTATGCTCTGCTGAAATGGTGCCTTTAAGGCAATCAGGCTGATCTCCCAATAGCTACAAAAGGACAGACACCATGGGAACATTAAAATACAGCAAGTTGTTAAAGTGCATCTCTTTAGGTATGAGCTAACGCACCCTTTAGGTATGAACTAACACGCCCTTTAGGTATGAGCTAACACCACTTTTTGATCTAGTGTTAGGATCCTGGTTCATCTGCTATCACTTACCATACCTGGATTTATCAAACTTCTCATTATTTTTCTTCTATTGCAGGCTGCCCATCAGAGCTGCATTTCCGCAAGCCACTCTGCCAGTGCAGTTTGGCCAACTGTGTGGTAGCACTAAAAGCTAATACATCTTTGCAGGAAGACAGGCAGCCCTGAGAATGCTCTGAATTTAAAGCCTGATTTATGTCCTTGGCTCAGAAGAAAGATCCCCTCTGTAAGAACAAAAGCTCCAACACCTAAGTAGAGCTGAAAGTTCTTGAAGTGGCAAAATATTACCTAAGTCTGGACTGAAGTTTAACTCCAGATAATAAATCACTGCTGGGCACTGCCTGAGAAGCTAAACCTTAACTGGCCTAGTTTTCACTTCAGGCTTTGAAAGCTGATCTAACCCCCAAGTAGAATTCTCTTCCCTGAGTAAAACAAGATTGCTGTTCGGAGTGAGATCTCATAGTGGTCTATTGCAAAAATCATTCAAATTACTGGAAGGCTAAAAATCAATATAGTAAAGTGTCAGTGAATAAAAACCTATTAAGGAAGGAGAAACCCATTTCTAAACCCTTTTATTTATTTATTTATTTATTTTCCCCTGTAAGTTTTTTAGATAGTCTGATAAAAAAGTGATTTAGAAAGGTTTGGAAATGCTTTGTTGCATATGTCTTTCCCTCTCTAGATCTGGATGGTGTTTGAGCTTCAAAGAAAGAATCTTTCTGACACCATGTGTGTTTCATTGAAAGAAGAGTCTCACCTCTCTGGGTGACCTGAGCCAGCGTCTCATCACTCTTGTAAAAATTTTCTTCTTTGTATTTATTCCAGCACTCCCCCCTTTTAGTTCAATCCATCAGCCCTTGTTCTGTCACAACAGGCTCTGCTCAAAGGTCTGTCCCCAGCTTTCTGATTGGCCCCTTGAAGCACTGAAAGGCCACCAGAATGTCTCCCTGGAGCCTTCTCTTCTCCAGGTTGAACAACCCCAACCCTGGCCTGACAGCAGAGGGCTTCCAGCCCTCCCATCATGGCTGTGGCCTCCTCTATCCCAGCTCCAACAGGTCCCTGTCTCTGCTGTGCTGAGGACTCCAGAGCTGGATGCACTACTCCACATGAGGTCTCACCAGAGCAGAGCAAGAGAGGCAGAATCCCCTCTCTCAATCTGCAGTCCACGTTTCTTTCAATGCAACCCAGGGTACAGTTGGCCTTATATGTATTATTTTAACATCTAAGTAGATTTAATTTGTTTTGCCTGTATGAGAATTTCATCTATTCCTGAAAGATGATTTCTTTCCATGGTAGACTATCTGAAGCTCAGATTTCTTGCACTCTCTGACACATGGTATCCTTTCTGCTGATGAAATATGAGATTTAAAATAAGCTATATGCCTCACATTGTTCTTTACACTTTGATGAATGTTACTCTTATTCCTAAATCTATGAGAAAATGAAAAACTTTTGTAGTTACAGAATGAAAACAGAAACTAGTTTTCTCATTTTAATAGCCTGAATTAAATTTTCCTATGTACTATAATTTAAAAAACCAGGAACAGGCATAGATACACCAGCAAGTAATAAATCAGCCTTGCCACTCTTGTGTTTTGCTAACCATGAGTGAATGTTATACACTCCTGTTCTGGTAATTCATCACTTTCCATCCATTATCCTGTGGATAATTTGTTGTGTTTATAATAGCAGATTCTCAAACTCATTACACTAAATCCTCAGATATTAGAAAGTGTAGAAAATTGAAGGGAAAGAACCCAACCAACCAACCAATCAACCAAAAAAAAACCCCAAAACCCAAACCAACAAACAAACAAAAAAAACCCCACCCCAAACAAACAACAAACCCCTGAATATGCAATCTGCTGCTTTGGTAAAATATGAATCCAAAGTTAGAATTTTTTAATTTCAGAGGTAATAAAACAGTATTTACCTGCGGTATGAGAGCAAGGGATGATGGTTAAAGCATCTATCATGACAGGTAGAATCCTATTAAGAAGTAGAGATCAGCTAAAAGATACAAGCCCAGGTTCCTAATAGTTAATTGCTTTTCAGCTTTCATTAACTTAAACACATTAGTTCTATTTGGCAGTTTTTTAATTATCTGAAAATCTAGTCAGCTTTCTTACCTAAAAGCAATTTGCATGTACTATCCATAGCAGTGTGTTTCGTGCTCTGAAAAGGTTGTTTTTGCAAGTCTAGATGGCAACTCTCCAACTGGCCTTAAACCATGGCCACTTAAACCATACAGTCACTTTTGGGACCAGTATCACCAAAGCAAGTGACAGACCAGACTGATAGCTCAGTCAAAAGCAGAGTAATGATGATGGGATGGACATTGACGTCTAATGGACTATTGATGACAGAATTGTTTCCACTTTGAAAGAGAGAAAACGGAGTTTTTCGCTAAGCCTCATCAGTAGGTTCACAGAAGTGGGCTGACCAGTTTTTGGTCTTTCCTGGTCACATGAAATTCTTTAGACATCTACATTGAGGGCACTGATCAAGACCCTGCTGCATCATTGTCTATGTTTTACTTGTATCTTACTGTATTCTATTTAATCTACCTCATACGGCTTCACAGATGGCATTGGGTTGAAAGGGATCCTCAAATGTCATCTTGTCCAACCCCTCTGCAGTGAGCAGCGACACCTCCAACTAGATCAGGCTGCCCAGTGACACATCAAGTCTGATCTTGAACATCTTCAGGGACAGGGCCTCAACCATGTCCCTGGGCAACCTGTTCCAGTATTTCACCACCCCAGCAGGTGAATCAGAGAAACTTCCCTACTGTATACGTATGAGTAGCACTGTAGAGAATTCATGAATAAAGAAAAGACCTAAGCAACATAAACCCCTACTGAGTCTACAAAAACTGGGGGGAAAAAAATGTATATTCCTACAAAAACTATAAAAAATGAGTGATAATAAATAACTGTGAAAATATTCAGGGCCTTTGCTGCTGAAAACTTAATATAAAATGCTAAAGTCTTATGAAGCATTAGTGATTTTTTTTTTAATGATAAGATAGTGTATTTAAAAACAAAACAAAACAAACCACACAAAAACTTATTTTTTATGGATAAATTTTGATTGTGCCCCCTAATATCATGTAGTCAGAGATTGGAAGGGACCTCAGAATGCTTTTAGTCCAAACTCCTGCCCCAAAGCAGGGGAATCTTTGGGGCCACACGAGGTTACTCAGTGCTTTATCCAGCTGAGTGGTGAAAACCATCAAGGATGGAGTTAGCAGTTTTATCTGCTTTAATCTCCCGAATTCTTGCAAGGCCATGGAGAAAAACATTTCTTCTAGACAAATTTCCAGTCACAAGATGAAGAATTCAGTGGGCCATGACTGAAGCAAGGTCCTACTCACTGTGTTTCCCAGTATCAAATCAGGCTTTCAAGGAGAACCAGACATTATCACCATAATTGAAATTATACCCAGTAAAAGTAAGAAACTCTGTCTAACAGAGTCCATGAAACGGAATAATTATTTGCAATGAAGTGTGGCCAGTAAAACCCTTGGAAGTGTTTGTGAAACTAGAAACTTCTGTGCTGAACCTGTAGAGTGAAAAATATATTGTGAAAGCAGATTAGATGTTGTTTAAAAAAAAATGTCAGAAAAAATAAATATTTAAGGGAAATACGGGATCTAGAGAGCTTCAAGTCTGCTAAAGATATTTACAGTCCATGTTGCCAGAAATCAAGTAGATAGAAGTATCCTCTAAATATTATTTAACAGGTATAAATGTCCATGGATCTTGTATTGCTAGAAATAATCAGAACTTTTAATGATAAGCACTGGAAAGCACCATTGTATAATTAGAAAGAAAAGGGGAGAGATTCTGTGAAAGCACCTTTTGGACTCCAGTTATCTGCAATTCCTCAAACAGATGAAAATTAGCTACTGGAGGGCTAATGTTTGTTATTAATTGATCAAAACAGAAATGAGCTTAGAAAGTGATAAGGAGTCAGTATAGGGCCTGATATCAAAGTGAAAGCTTGCTGCCATGAATGTTTCTTGTGAAAACCTTCTTGTCTGGAGCTCAGAAGTGTATGCAGGAAAAAGATAATGAATCCTTTTTATTGCATTATGACACAAGTACACTGGGTGCTACTTAAAGCCTTGGAAGCAGTTAAACCGTGCTTATCTGCCTCCTGACTGCATTTCCTGCAGGATGACTTTGCACTGCTTATTGTTTTATCATTAAGATCCTGTGTCAGCTCAGCCTACGCGAGTACACACTGTGATAGTGTCCTGATTCAAAAGAGATGCAAGCTCCACATGCCAGCAAAACAGAATCCCTGCAATGCTTGAATTCATCCTGAAGCACAATAGTGGCTTTCAGCAGAACTAGCAGTTGCTTGAGCCCAAACCTGCCTCCGGAGGCAAGCCAGCCCTCAGCAGTGGACATTATCTGAGTGTTGTGAGACCCCAAGCTGAGCAGAGCTCCGAGGTTCACCTGTACTGACCTCTCCTTCATATGAAAGACCCAAAAGACCAGAAGTCACAGAATCACAGAATAATAGAATGCTAGGGGTTGGAACAAATCTTGAAATCATCCAGTCTAATTCCCCTGCCAGAGCAGGATCACCTAGAGCAGGTCACACAGGAATACATTCAGGCAGGTTTTGAATGTCTCCAAAGGAGGAGACTCCACAATGTCTCCGGTCAGCCTCTTCCAGAGCTCTGTCACATTCACAATGAAAAAGCTTTTCCTCGTGAAAATTTTCCCATAAAACCTCCTATGCTCCATCTTTCACCAACTGCCCTCTGTCCTATCACTGGAAGTCCTGCTGCTGATAGATATACATTTAAGAAATTAATAAATGCAATTAACCCCTCCAATGTTTAAAACCTGTAGATCTCAAACCAGCTGGAACAGGAAGGATTGAAATAAAAAATTAATATATGCACTGCTTCCTGTGTGCCTGCTCCTGGCTTCATCTTCATTAATTTAGAAGACAGAGGTTGAATCACTGCTCCCTAACCTTTCAGAAATATCCTAGGACCTTCAAGGGATTTCATCCATCTCCACAGTCTGTCTCCTTCACATCCCTAGTTTCCCAGTGTAACTCACTGTTTGCTCTCTCTGTAAGCAGCTCTGCCCCAGCTTCCTCAGTTACAAAAAGTACAAAAAGTAATGAGGAATAAAACAAAACAAAATGAATCATAATCATCAGGATCCATTGAGCAGAGGTTGGTCTTGGCTGTCTTTTATAAAAAGAACAAATGCCATTCTACTTACAGGTGAAGTAGGATGAAACATTATATTCATATATAGAATAAAGCTTCCTAATTAAAAACATAGATTAAAAAGTAGGCATGAAACTTACCTAATAATGTTATTTCTAGAAATAACACTGGCTTGAATTTTTCATGACCAGAATCATTGATATTTAAGAACTTGAAGGATTTTGGACTTCATAAATAAAGCACAGTAGACTCTAGTAAAAGCAAACATTTAAATATGTCTCAAAAGCAATTTTTTTCCTTTTTTTTTTTTTTAATAAATCTTCACAGTAAAACACCCAAAATGTGTTTACCACATCTCTGGGAATTTAAAGACAGATCAAATATGTTCGTAAACAATCATTAAAGCAAAGGAAGGTATAAAGAAGGTTCTCTATTTCCAAACATAAAAATATTAATTAAGAAACATGGAAGCTTAGTAGTTCAAAGAATCGATGATAACAATAAAGTGTTGCCAGTTTAGAGAAGATGGTAATTGCCATGTTTGGCTCACAGAAAATGGTGTGCATTCAAGAAGGGCTTCTGTATTAATGAGAACCACACTAAAGTTTGTGTTGTCATTTGAGTGCACAAAAATGGTGCATGTGATGAAGTGCACAGGAAAAAATCTCATTGCCTACATTGGTCCCTGACTACTCTGCTGGAGAATTCAGGCAGCAGTCCAAAAGCAGAGAGAAAGGAAACCCTTCATAATTCTGCCTGGTTCTCCCCAGCCAAAGCTCAGTATTTCAGATGAGAATATTTATTACCGAAGGTTTTACTGGTGAAAGCATTCCTGAATTTATTCTGTTCCCTGTAAGATCCTGTATAGCTCACTCAAGCGAAACGCTGTAGTCTGAGGCATTTGGCTGCTCCTACAGCACAGGTTCTGTGAAGCTGAAGTCAGTTCTAATGAGGTCATCAAATATCACCTTAATGCTCTGTGCTGCAGCAGCACAGAATAGCATCTGACAGGAGAGGTTTGCTGCTGCAGAGAATGATCCTGTTTTTGCTACCTTCCTTCCCATACCTGATGGGATTACAAGAAGGCTGCAGAGGGACTGTTTCTCAAGGCCTGCAGTGACAGGGATGAGAGGTGATGGGTTGAAATTAGAGAAGAGCAGATTTAGATTAGATGTTAGGAGGAAGTTCTTTACTATGAGCACTGGAACAGGTTACCCAGGGAGGTAGTTGAGTCTCCAATCTTGGAGATATTGAAAGTCAGGCTCAACAAGGCTCTGAGCAACCTGATCCAGTGAAGGATGTCCCTGCTGACTGCAGGGGGCTGGACTAGACGACCTTTGGAGAATCCTTCCAACCCAAACCATTCTATGATTCTACCACAGAGAACAAATGCAGTTTAGCCATTTATCAACAAAGTTGGATTCAGCCTTCTGAGAGCAGAGGACTTGTTGTGTCACCACTCTCTGCCTTTCTCTTCCTGAAATCCCAATGCATTTCCAATCCTATTCGCATTTCTACTGTATTCTGCTATACTTCAAATCCCATGAGTAGAACTATATTGCTGTAAATGTATCCAAAAATGCCAGCAGAGGCTTTTCACTTCCAAAGGTGCAACCCAGTTGATTTTTTTTTTTAAAACCTCCATTACCAAAACAAGGAGTTCTCTTTCATCCTGTGCGAATGACAGGCTGCACCACATGGTGTACAGCATGGCATTCACTATGATTCCACTGTTTCTTTAAACTCCCTCAATTTATTATTCAGGTCACACAAACTGTAGAAAGGTTGTTGATATCCAAATGTGTAGGCTCAAAGACTATCACAACACGTCAAAAACTTGTGTTGAACTATTACCAATATTAGATTGTTCCTCGAAGAATGTAATTTCTAATTTGAAAACAAAAAACTCCTTCGTTAAGGAGAGGACAATTAAAATGTAATTATTTTCAACAACACTGACTTTAGCTGATAATGGGCTTTTTGCAGAGTTTTTTTTGCTGCTAATTCTCCTTGCGAGCGAGGCTAGCTGCATGCCCATAAATAACAAAATGCTTTGAATTTGTATCACCACAAAATAAATTGTTTTCTCTTATCAGCACATTTTGAATAACAAACCTAAGAAGTTTTTTTGTTAAATACTTCAGTTCTATAATATCACCCATTAGTTACTCCAGGGAGAGGGATTAAACCGTAAAAATAACTGAAGTCTAAGAGAGGATGACACAATTGAACATATAATGCAGCTAAATGAAGAAAAAAAAAGAGGTGAAACAATCCTCCTAGTTTTTGTGTTTCACATCCCTATTGTCCACAGTTCAGTCATTACTGCTCTTTCCTTTTCTCTACTTTTTGTAGAGTATATTATAGCTGTACATTATATTTTTCTAGAACCTCCCTTTATCTAAAAAAAAAAAAAAAAAAAAAGTCCAGTCTTTTGAAGAGCTGTCTCTGCAATCATATGGTTTTGCCAGAGCTATAACTTGTCCTACAGCACAATACAATGTCATACACAGTGTAGGATGATTCTACTGGGACTGTAGAGAGAAAAAAAAGCCATGTTTTGTTCCTTTTTATTTAATGTATCTAAATCAAAAACCAGGAAGGAAAACAAGCCTTCTGGTCACTAACATTAGGATTAATACTTTGCCACTGAAATTTGTTTTTCTCTGAACTGAACAAAGAGGACTGAAGAAGGGAAACTTTTCATGTTTATGTGTGGTACATATTAATTTAACATAACAACAGAGCTTCTTTTGATAAGATTGGAAGAATCCAAATATTGAAAAAACATGAACAATGTCTTTTCTTTTAATAGAATTCTGCACAGGTTTTGTAAGTTCACTTTTCCAGTGTTCGCGCTAAAGCTGAGGGGAAAACAAGCTTCTTGAATGAAGAGCAATTCAGGCTTAGGGTTCATCTCCCTTTCCTTTAACACTTCTTGGTCTTTTGGCCAAGACTTCTTAGCCTTCTTAACTTTTTTGGCCAAGACACTCAGATTATGTCTCTCACATGTCTTCTACCTGTGTTGGTAGCGGTTGTTACAGAAAGGTAACACCATGAGGAACAAACCTATCTCACACAGAATCACAGAATGTTAGGGGTTGGAAGGGACCTCAAAAGATCATCTACTCCAACCTCCCTGCTTTCTGGATGTCAGTATAAAATGAGCTAATAAAGAATTTCAGAAGCACCAAACTGAATTTGATTTTAGAAAAAGGAAAATCACCAAGTGCTTGAAAATATAGTCAATAAGGCAAAGTTATTTATTTACCCAAAGATAAACCCCAAGTTGTCTGAAATACAGTAGGATCAGACAGAATACTCCTGAGAATATCCTCAGGTAGGTGATTGAAAGCCAAATATTCCAAAATATTCTTGTCAGTTCCCTGATTCCAGGCACTGAAACTGGCATCCACAGCTGGCTGAGCATATGCTGTCACCTGCCCTCTGAAAAAATATCTGAAGCAGTGAAGGGCTCAGTTTTGAAATTGCTGGATGATTGTGTTGCCCAGGAAGCCAGACCAAATGTTCATGTATTCTCTTTCTTACTTGAGAAATTAAAACATTTTATTTGTTTTCATTGCAGGAACATATAGAAATCATCACTGGGAGGTGGTGCAGTGACTTAGGCTGGTTAATCTTGGGTTGCCATCAGGGAGGGAGGAAGGGATGCCTTGTCTTCTCCTGCCTGAACAGGCCAACTGTGACATTGAAGAACTGCTCAGATTGCACAAGGCAAGCAGCAGTAACATAATTCAGAGCAGAAAGCAAGTTAAGCATCATCCTTCATCAACACTTTTTTGGCACAGCAAAGGTGGAGGCTTGCGTCTCACTCCTGCAGCTCAGCATGCCATTTACCATGGCACCAAGAACTAGAGCACTCAACTTCCCTTTTCCTTCATTGTTCTTCCTCTGAAACAACATTCCTTTCATTAGCCTGGTTAAATGACACAATCTGATCTCTGTTCTGATGGAATATGTGCTTGAATATGAGAAATAGTCTCTGCTGTTAAGGAATGTTTTAATCTCTAAGGCGGACTTAACGTGGGGTATGAGGTGGTCCACAAAAGCCTCATCAATCCCATTTGATTGCTGCTGAGCTAGAGACAGCTGATGTGACCTCCATCTTTTGTTAGCACTCATTCGATAGGAACTGATACAGTTTGTGTTTCAGAGAAGATTTCTGGTTGTCATGCATTCAGTTCTTGTTTTATGTGGTCTTTAATCTGAATAATGGAAGTCTGCACATACTACAAGATACACTGGAAAATACTGTAATAACATTCAAGATAGTCCATTTTCTCCTATGTCAACATTAAAAGGAAAAAGGAATGGGAAAGGAAGAAGAAAAGGAGGAAAAAAATCTCCAGCCTAGTGCTTTAAACAAAGGGAAAGGAAAAACCCATCTTTCTCTGCTTTGTTAATCTGAAATACCACAAGATTCTTTATGCTTTCTCTACTAGGGACAATTTAAGCTTATACCTCTTTGAAGTGTTGCATCTTAGTTAATCTATACTGTAAGCTAGGCTTATTTTTATCTTTATTTTTTACCACAAGCATCCACGTTTGATTTTTATTTTATTTTTTTCTATCTATTTGTTTTTCTAATGTTCTATTTACTAGGAAGGGGGTGAGCCATCCTTTACAGATTGCCTGGATTTAATGATACAACAATGATGATGCTCTAATGAGGGATGTTACACTGAAATATGAAGAGAAGACATAAAAAGAATTAAAAAAAAACAAAACAACTGAACAACAGAGAACATCTTCACACAGTCACCTTTTTTTTTTTTTTGGCTCAGGAAAGATGCTATTAAAAGGTTTCACTGCTTGACTTTGTGCTTCCCTCCACTGAGAATAAAGCAACTGGAGTAAGTAAATATTTTGACTTTGATTAATATAGAATAACAATTTTCATTTATGTAGTGCCTTTTTAACTCCAAAATAGCATTAAGCTCTTAGACAAATGTTAACATATATACAGCTCCACAGATGAATCACTTTGTCCACTGCTGGACTGGAAATACTGTTGGTGTGAAATAGGAGAAGTGTTTAACTGCTCATGGCAGCACAGCCAGGCACAGGAAAGGAACTGAAGAACTGCTTCTCCATCTAAAGCTGAAGGGAAAGCAAAGTTTAGGAATGCAAAATCATTCAAGCTTTGGGGCTCAAATCCCTTTCCTTTTTACACTTCTTGGCCTTTTGGCCAAGACGCTCAGATAGGTTATGGGTTGTGTGTCTCCTAGCCATGTGTAAGTATTTCTTAGATGGATTTTTTTCAACTATATAAACACTTTCCCTCTTTATCTATAATAAGAAATAAATGAATTATAGAATTGTTTCACTTGGAAAAGACCTCTAAGATCATTGAGTCCAACCCTCAACCTAACACCACCATGACCATTAAACCGTATCCCAGAGTGCCATGTACACAAGTTTCTTCAATACCTCCAGGCATGATGACTGCACCACCTCCCTGGGGAGCCTGTTCCGATGCCTGACCACTCTTGCACACGGAATATTTTCCTAATATACAACATAAACCT